>APFE030848530.1:51404-78372 GCA_000404065.3 Pinus taeda | reverse complement strand
CTTGCTGCCTTGGGGCAGCTCCAACTCATATGCAACCTGTCCAACCCTGCGTATCACCCTGTATGGCCCATAAAAGCGGGGCTTAAGCTTCTTAGCCCCCTTCTGCTTTAGTGACGATTGTCGATATGGCTGTAACCGTAGGTAGACCATGTCCCCTACCTCGAATTGTCTCTCCACCCGACCCCTGTCGGCATACAGCTTCTGCTGGTTCTATGCTGTAGCCTTGTTATCCTTGAGAGCTTGGAGAATATCCTGAATCTCTTGGATCCATATCTTGGCTTTGGGAGCCTTGCTATCACCAAACATCACGTTAGCAAAGGATAAAGGATGATACCCATATAAAGCATAGAATGCTGACATACCAATGGACATGTGACGTGAAGTATTGTAGCAGTACTCCCCTAGATGCAGCCACCTCAACCATGCTCGCTGCTGCCCACTGACATAGTTACGCAAGTAGCCCTCTAGCCACTTGTTAACTATCTTTGTCTGCCCATCCATCTGTGGGTGATAATTGGTACTCGGTGTCAACTTCGTTCCCACCAACCGAAAAAGCTCTTGCTAAAAGCTGCCCATGAAACGACTGTCCCTATCACTGATGATGGTCTTAGGAAGATCATGTAGCCTGAAGATCTCTCTAAAGAACAGCTCGACCACCTGTGCTGCTGTATAGTGTGTGGATATGGCAAAAAAATTTGCGTACTTTGTCAACCGGTCAACGACGACAAAGATGCAATCCTTGCCCTGTACCATGGGCAACCCTGTGATGAAGTCCATCGAAATACTCTCCCATTTCCTCTCCAGAATGGGAAGAGGCTGCAATAATCCCACGGGATGGCTCATCTCTCCCTTGTTCCTCTGGCAAACATCGCACTCCCGGATGTGCCAGAGTACGTCCTCCTTGAGGCCCTTCCATGAGAACCTCTCCCTAATGGCCCTGTAGGTTTTGGTAAACCCCTGATGTCCTGCCAATGGTGAATCATGTGATGCTTGGAGTATCTTCTTCTTGAGCTGAGACGCCTCAGTCAAGAAGATCCGGTCCCTGTAATAGATGATCTCATCGACCACCCTGTACCTGTCATCTGCCACCTGCCCATCCAGAACCTCACATGCAAACCTGTCCTTGGAGTACTCTACTAAGAGTTGAGCCCTCCGGGTTGTATCCAAGCTCATAAGAGACAACGCGGTTGGTCTACGTGAAAGGGCATCTGCTACCACGTTGTTCTTACCCTTGACATACTCAATGTCAAAGTCATATGCTTGGATCTTGCTGATCCACTTCTGCTGCCTCTCCTGTAGCTGCTTCTGCTCCAAAAAGAACTTGAGGCTGTTGTGATCAGTGCTCACCCTGAACCTGTAACCCACCAGATACTACCGATATTTAGCCAATGCATGCATGATGGCTAGCATCTCCTTGTCGTATATAGAATGCAACCTCTCGTGCGGAAGGAGCTTCCGGCTCTCAAAGGCTATAGGGTGACCTCCCTGCATCAATACTACGCCGATCCCCTCTCTCGACGCATCACACTCCAAAACAAAAGGTTGCGTAAAATTTGGTAGCGCAAGCACTGGGCAGCGGCTCATAACCTCCTTGAGCCTGTCAAAGGCTTGCTGCGCTGTATCTGATCAACTGAAAGCCCCCTTCCTCGTCAAATCTGTCAGGGGTGCAACATGTTGTGAGAAACCTTTGACGAACTTCTGGTAGTAAGTACAAATGCCAATGAATCCTCGAAGTTCCGTCACATTTCTCGGCTCCAACCATTCTCTGATGGCCCTGATCTTCTCCCTGTGGACTCTCACTTCGTCCACTCCTATGATGTGTCCCAGATACAACATCTCCGTAAAACCAAACTCACACTTGGAGAGTTTGGCATAGAACTGCTGCTCCTGTAAGATATGCAATACCGTCTCAATGTGCCGAAGATGCTCCTCCCAAGTCCTGTTGTAAATGAGAATGTCATCAAAGAATACCAACACAAACTTCCTTAGGTGACTATAGAAGATGTGATTCATCCAGGACTGAAATGTAGCGGGGGCGTTGGTTAGCCCAAAAGGCATCACCAAGAACTCAAAGTGCCCATAGTGACACCTGATGGCGCCCTTGGGAATGTCCTGCTCCCTCATGCGAATCTGATGGTACCCAGATCTCAAATCAATCTTTGAGAAGAATCGTGTTCCCCTCAATTCGTCCATCAACTCATCGATCTTGGGTATGGGGTACCTGTTCTTCAGGGTCTTCTTGTTCAAGGCCCTGTAGTCAATGCACATCCTCAATGTACCGTCCTTCTTCTTCACCAACACCACAAAAGAAGCAAAAGGACTCGTGCTCAGTTGAATGTGCCCAAGAGCCAGCAACTCCTGGGTAGCTCGCTCAATCTCATCCCGATAGGTCTTGGGGTGCCTATAGGGGGTGGTGATCACTGCCTGGATGCCCTGCTCAAGCTCGATGGTGTGCTCAAACCCCTGATCCGGTGGCTGTCCTGGTGGAATCTCCCCAAACACTATGGCATACCGATCAAGGATGGACTGTATCTCTGGATGTACCCCCTGCCCTTTAGTCCCTGCTTCTGATGCACGCAGTTCCACTGCCCACTTTATGTCTCCCTTCCCGAAGACTGCCTCCATCCCATGAGCCGACACAGTCTAAGGCGGATATGTGTGCTGTCCCCGTATCTTCTCATGCCTCCCTGTCTTCTCATCATCCCACTCCATCTCTAGGGTCTTCCAATCCGTCGTGACCTTCCCTAGAGTGATAAGCCACTGAACACCCAGTATGATGTTGGTGTCCGGGATATCGACCACGAAAAAGTGGTCAGTCAATGTACAAGTGCCCATCGTCACTGAAAGCTCTGGAACATAACGAGCACACGTCATGGTCTGATCTCCTGGGACCAAGACGGAAAACCCATCGAAGCTCTCTGTCTAAGTACCTCTCCGCTCAACCATCTGTGCATCGATGAAGTTGTGGGTCGCCCCACTGTTAACCAAAACTGATACCCGCTGGCCATGTACTGTCCCTCGTACGCGTAGTGTCAGATACTTGGGTACTCCTCGCAATGCTGCAAGGGCCCCTCCGGTAGGTGCAAAAGAGGCACCACCTGCTGCTGGCGGTGGAGGTGGAAAATGTCCCTGTATGGCATGGCTATCTCCTACCTCCACATCCTTCTCGTCATCCTCTTCTCCACTGCTCTCGGAGAAGACCTCAATGAAATGTGCTTTGCCAGCAGCACATCTATTTCCCGGTGCCCATGGCTCCTGACAGGTGAAGCACAACCGCTTTTTCTTCAGCTCCCTCCTGGCATCGTCATCAAGCTGTACTCGTCCTGGATTCCCCTTTGGAGGAGGAATCCTCACATCCTTCCCCTTAGACAGAAAAGTCTGTCTCTGGGGGTAAAGTGTCCGGGTCCTGGGTAAGACCTCCTGTAAGACCCGGGTCCTGCTGATAGCGTCCTGGAGTGTGGCTGGTTTAATGGATTGGACTAAACCCCGAAGTGGCTCTGCTAACCCCTCAACATACATATAGACCCTCTGTGCCGTGGATAGGTCTGGCACCATCACAGAGACCCTCAAGAAATCTGCAATGTAGGTCTCTGGGCTCCCTGTCTGTTTGAGCCTCGTCAGCTCAACGAAATGCTGCTCTGGATCCCTCCGATCAAGTCGCTCCATCAGTCTCCTGGTAAACTTGGCATATGTCGTTACTGTGGAGTGCCCCAGTGTAACCATTCCATGAAACCACCAATCCTGGGCCTCGCCATCCAAATGCAATGTTGCCACCTTGATGGCCTCTGCCTCCGACATCTGGTTAAGCTGGAAATAAATGTTCAGCTTCTCCTCCCAAGACTTTGCCGAACTGTTTGATGAGCCATCAAACGTAGGCAAGTGGATTCTACTCACTGCACGGTGGGTGTCGCCATCATGGTAATGCCAGTACCCTTTGTGATGGTCGCGGGGTCTACTATCCCGCTGGAGCTGAACAAAGTCTCTGAATGAAAGGGCATCCCTAAACTCCTGCCCATATGCCTGGTACTTTGCAAAATAATCGCCCATATGGCCGGGCTCTGCCTCCTGCTGGGCTCCGACCCCCGTGTCTGCTCCTAAAAACGTGGGCATGGTAGAGCGTGTAGGGGCATGCGAGGCCACCTACTGCGCACTATCACGCTGCTCTGGCAAATGATGGGATGCACCTAATCCCTCACCAATTTGAAAAACTCGTGGGATCTCACGCTGTCTGGCCTCTATTGCCGTGAATCTTTGCCCCATCAGCGCAATCTGCCTCGATAGATCTTGCACTGATTTGAGGAGCATATCCGCAAATCTTTTCCCGTCCTCGTCTGCCATCTGCTCTGCATCCAGTACTGGCTCTCTCTGTTCTGCGTCTACCACTTGTTTCTCCTGTTCTGCGTCCGCCACAGGAACATAGTCTCCCTCTCCATAGGTATTCTCCAACCTACGTTCAGTGTCTCTGTATCTCCTACCTCTATAACAAATGTATGGTTTTTGCCTCGGTGTCATAGATTGCTAGCTCCACAGGCTGAGCCAGATCTATGCTTTGATACCACTGTAATATTCCTCAAACCCCAACAAAAACTCCAACCAAATATGTGCAAATGATATAATAACCCATAAGTGATAAAATAACAGTGGAACAACATATAATAATGTAAACTGGAAATATAAGCAGATACACAAGAAATGCAGCAAGAAAATGCTAAGCCATTTTATTATACTGAGCAATAAAATGAGTACAAGAGGTGATCAGACAGATGGCACCTCGACTTGCACAAGGCAAGTGAAGAAATACTCTCAGAATGACAAAAATGGCCTCTCTGCGTGGATGTTGCTGCTGTGCTGCTAAGAAACAAATGATGATTTGGGGCTGCTCCCCTCCTCGGAAAAAGCTGAACCTCTGGATTCGGGCTCTACTCAAGAAACCCAGAAAAACCCAAAAAGCTTTCCTAGAATGGCTGACTCCCGAAAAACACCCCCTTGGGGTTTTGCGCAGTTCCTCAATGCCCTGCGCTGCCACTGAAGAAAACCCCTCTAAACTCTGCTTGAAACACTACCTGAAACCCTGCCAAAAATCCTCCAATGAGACAAGAGCTGGACCCTTGCTCTATCACCCAGCATAAATGCACTTGCAAAACCCCAATGCAGCACTACAACCAAAAAGAACTGCGTCCCTCTCCAAGTGCTGCGCAGTCCTCCAAACGCTGATGAAACTGCTGTTGAAATGCTGATAAAACTACTGCTGAAATACCGATGGAAATACCTTGCTCGAGCAGGCACTCGAAGTCCGTCGGGGCTAAGGGTGAGATCTCCGAACGAAGACACTCCATGCACTAAACAGTGCTGCAGACTAGCTAAACAACCAGCGTGCTCAGAAGTCGAAACGACTAGCTCAAAATGCACATAACTGAATGATCCAAAATGAGGGGGCTCCTCTCTATTTTATAGCCTCCGCCTCTCACAATCCCTAGGCTCACCTCCTCTTGCGTGATTCCCCTCTTGCCATGTGTTCTTCCCTCCTGCGCAGTCCCTCCTTGTGTCTACGTGAGCCCCATTTCTGCGTCCCCTTTTGGCCCCCTTGGCTCCTCCTTAAGTCACAACGTTGTGCTACTAGGAAGTGACTTTTTATTCTTAAAGTGAGTTATGTCCCTTGTCCTCACTTTTTTTTTATAAATAACTATAGAAGGCAAAAATTGGGCAAAATCGAATATTCCAATTAGCCATGGCTAATTAGGAATATTACAAATGCCTGTAAGGAGTAGTGATCACTGCCTGTACACTCGGCTCCAACTCAAAGGTGTGCTCAAATCCTCTGTCTGGTGGTTGCCCTGGTGGAATGTCTGCTGGTGGTGGCTACGCCTGTCCCTCGGCCTCTGAGACCCTCAGCTCAACTGCCCATGCAATATCCCCTTGACGTAAGTCTGCCTCCTTCCTATGGGCCGACACTGTCAAAGGTGGATAAGACTACATGCCTCTCAAGACTACCAGTTTTCCATCTGGCCCAATGAAGTCCATCTCTGGTTTCCGCCAGTTCGTCGTGACTCGCCCAAGCGAATACAACCACTAGATACCCATCACCACGTTTGTGCTTGGCACATCGACCACAAAGAAGTGGTTCGTCATTGAGTAGTGCACTGGATGGTACGGTCACCTGGTACTAGCACTTAGAAGCCCTCGAACTCTGTTGTGGTGAGGTCCCTCCTCCGGACCAACTGGGCATCTATGAAATTGTGGGTAGCCCCACTGTCCACCAACACTGACACCCTCTTTCCCTGTACAGTGCCTTTGATCCTCAGTGTCAAAAATTTGGGAATCCCGCATAAGAAAGCGAGAACTCCCCCTGTTGGGGCAAGGGATGCCCCACCCTGTGGAGGTGGTGGTGGTGGCCCTTTGTCTGTCAGACTCCTGCCATTTGCCCCACCGTCATCCTACTCCACCTCATCCTCCTGGTCCCTATCAGAAAAAATCTCAATGTAGTGTGCTCTCCCAACAGTGTACTGATGACCTGGTGCCCATGGCTCTATGCATGTGAACCACAACTTCCTCCTCCGGAGGTCCTTCCATGTCTCCTCCTCTAGCTTCCCCCTCCCCTGTGTGGTCCTCTAAGGTGGAGGTCTAGTCTCATGCCCCTTCTGTGGAAAAGGAGTCTGTGCAGGAAACGATGCTCTAGTCTTGGTGATGGCCCCGTGCAAATCTCTGGCACACAAGACTGCTTCTTGTAGCGTGGAAGGTCTGCGTGACTTCACCAGTCCATGCAGGGGCTCAAGGAAGCCTTCAATGAAGGTGTACACCTTGCTTGCCTCAGATAGATCCGGGACCATCATTGACACCCATAGAAAATTTGAAAAGTACTGCTCCGGGTTGCCTGTTTGGCGCATTTGGGTGAGCTCTCTGAAATGATTCTCTGGATCCCTCTAATCAAATTGCTCCACCACCATTTTCGTGAAGTCCTCATAAGAAACTATGTGGGCATGCCCTAGGGTGGTCAAGCCATGAAACCACCAATCATGGGCTTCACCTTCCATGTGCAATGTGGCCATCTTAATGGCTTCTTGCTCTGTCATTCGGTTGAGTTGGAAGTATGTGTCCATCTTCTCAACTCAAGCCCTGGCCGTGCACTTGTTAGTGCCATCAAAAGTAGGGAAATACATCCTCCCTATGGTTCTTTGCAGCTTGTAGTTCTGGGTCCCTTGTCCTCCGTACTCCTTGTTCTTCTCACTCTGCTTGAGCTTGCAGTAATCTCTGAAGGAGAGGGCTTCTTTGAAGTCTTCATCCATAGACTGCCACTCTCCGAAGTAATCTCCCATTTGAGGAGGGTCTTCCTCCCTTGCAGGTTCGATTTGTGCCATTGGCACGAAGGAAGGTAGTGTAGCCCTAGTCGACACACTGATTGAAGGGTGCTGCACTGCTGGTGAGGGATGATCGAATGGCTGAGAGGCTCCAGAAGTTTCCAGACATAGAAACCCTCTAGGTGTGGTCCTCTATCTGTTCTGTGACTTGATCTCCTCCAACATGTCTTTCTGCTGCTTGGCCAAGTCACTCAAGGCCCTCAGGAGGCTATTGAGAGCCATCTCCTCCTTGCTCTTGGGCTCTATCATTTCCTTCTCTTCTGCTACTGCTTTCCCCTTGTCCTTAGTGTCTGGAGTAATCTCTAACTCCCTCTCTCTGCTCCTGTTGATGAGCCCCAAAAATGGGTAATTATATGGGCTCATTCTGCCTCTTATTTTGACTTAATCCACCATTCTCATTAGTTTACTGCATGTTTTTGAACATATTTATGCTAATAGAGTGAATTGGGTTAGTCATTTTAGCATGTAGTCTAATATGTGCCTTATACAGATTTTTTGGTCAATTTTGGACAAAGTCAAGGGATTTATGAGCAAATGGCAGCCAAAACTCGAGGAAAACAGGGAAGAGGACTTGTAGGGGGTGTGTCTCCTTCATTTATGACCCTTTTCTTCGAGTCCTCCATCAACAACTCAGAGCACAAAGGTTCACATCGATGATTCCAAGGGGCAGCCGAGCAAGTAAAGTAGGATTGCTGTTTATCTCCTGTTCTAGGAAGCCGAGTTCCTTGATTTTAGGACTGTTGGAAGACTCCATTTGTATAAATAAGGAGGCTTAGAGCCTTAATAGGTTAGTCAATTATTAGTAGATTTTCGCACTTTTGTGCAACATTGTGTTCAACTCTTTTTCGAGTTCCTTTTTGAGAATAGTTTATGTAATATAACTGCTATTTTTGATAATGAAGATGAAGCAGTTTTTGAGCCAGCACTGATCTCTTTCAGAGGGCTGAAGCTCTTGGGTTAGGGCCCACCCCAAGCTGCCCAACACCTCCTACTGTGTACTTATATGTTTTTGCTTCAATTCATGAGATAATTTCTGTTGCATAGATTCATTTACTTTGTTAGATTAGGTTGCTTTTGATGGTTAGTATAGTTGTTTTTGTTTCAGTTGCTCAAGTAAGTTACTGCAGTGACGGAATAAGATTCAAAAAGGCCAACAGCAGGCCCTGATCTTCTTTTTCCCTTCTTGAGACTATGATTTGAGGTTAAGGCACTACTGCTGCCACCAAAAACACAGTTTTTGTTCTTCCATGCAACTGCTAGTGTGATAACTTGATTTGTAAAATTTGATATTGGTTCAGATTCAGTTGCTTAGATAATTTCTTGTTCTTTTCCCATAGATCTCTCTGCATGCTTTTCTGTTCATCGGTTACTGTTCAACATTTTCTGTTTCTAGGTCAGAAATTAGGTCAAGCTAGACAAAGTTCTGTTTTCATGGTATAGTTAGTTCTTCCTTTGGTCAGTTTTGATAAGTAAATGTGCAGATGTCTTGTAGGACATCTCAGCTCACCATACATCCATTGGACAACCAGCGCAAGCCCACTTCTCATCGATTTCCCAACTCATTCGCAACATTTCGCCAATTTGCCCTAATTTTTGAGTTTTTTCATAAAGCTGCTTTTTTGCCATTTGAACAAATCCAACCATCACGTTCGTTCTTAATCTTCCTTGACACGCTCCAGACACCTCAGCACCTTCATCTAGCCTTAAGTAACCCTTTCCCATCTTTCTTCCACCTTCAAAACACCAAAAATAGCTCTTGGCCTCCTCTTGTAGATCCCCTGCAGCCTCCTGTAGAATTTCCTGTGAGTGATTTTTTGAAGTCCAATCGCTATGAAAGTCTTCAGAAGTGTACTAGGGGCTTCTTAGGACCTCTCCACACCTTCTTCCACCTCTCCACACTTTCCTCCACCTCTGCAACAACCAACTCCATCTTCTTTTGCCACCAAACCTCTGCACAATCACAACCAGATAAATCACAAGCATAATAATTCCACATAAAAACACTCAAAAGTACAAAAAGACTTTTTCTTCTCATTTCTTTTCAGAAGTAGTTTGAATAAATGTAATTTACCTTTTCAGTGGTCAATGGCACTCATTTCTTCAGTTTTCATCTCTTTTCTTGCAAAAGTAGGGTTAATAAGTAAATTAGGGTTTGCTAGGGTTTGCGTTACATTTCAGTTCTCCTTCTCTTTTTGCAAATAGAATAGCCCTTGTAGAGTTAGTTTTCTTTCATCACAGTTAAAGCTTTTTCTGAGAACTCATAAAAGTTGGCTTAAGCTCCTAGCGAACTTGCGCCAGTTGATCAAGTGACAGCCTGCAGTAAGAGCTAGTACTTGTGCATACAGCACCGTGGCTTCTAAGTTTGTTACAAACTATCGGGTTGATAAAAGTAAAGAAGGAAGCCCCAAGAGTTGTAGCATTTTTGCTGCAATACTGGAGCTCACGATTTTTTGGCGCCGTTGCCAGGGAAATGTCAGAGTGTTTTGTGATTATTGCTTTCTTCTATTTTCTACTGCAACATTCTGCTAAGTAGTTTATTTCAATTCAATTCTGCAATTTCAATTTAGCAAAAGTAGATTAGTCATTTCCCGCTTTCTTTTCAATTCTGCAATTTCCATTTTAACAAGAGTAGATTAGTCATTTTCTGCTTTCTTTTCAATTCTACAATTTCCATTTCAGCAAGAGTAGGTTAGTCATTTCCTGCTTTCATTTCAATTTCGCAATTTCCATTTCAGCAAGAGTAGATTAGTCATTTCCTCGCTTTTATTTCAATTCTGGAATTTCATTTCAGCAAGTTGATTTCAGTTAGTTGCAATTTGTTGTTCAATCCATTTCAGTTTTGTAGGTATAAGCAAAAAAAAAACAAAAATCACCCAAAAAGAGATTTCCTTTCATGCCTCATAGGAACATAGACAATTCAAGAAAATTCCTTTCCAAAACCCCCACCACATCACTAAGTCATCCTTCTCTCTTCTTTGGTTGTAGTGATCTAGAAGAACCTATAGGCGAACCACTAGAGATATATGAAGATCCTATAGCAGAAAAAGAGCAAGAAACCATTCCTCCTAAGACCATGGCTGAAAACAGACACGTTAGAGGAAATGGGGAAAGAATAGAGGGTACCTTTCCTATCCGAGAGACCAATGGGGACACTAAAATGAAAAACATAAGTCCTTCAGCCTTACCCCACTTCCATGGATTGACTACCGAAGATCCTAATACCTTCTTGTTTGAATTTGTTGTTCTTTGTCAAACCTATGATTATGCAGAGATGAGCAGAAGTTGAAATTGTTTCCTTCTACTCTCAAGGATGCAGCATTGCGCTGGTTCATGGGTTTACCTGAAAATAACATCACAACTTGAGCTCAGATGCAGCAAGCCTTTAACAACAAATACTGGGACTACTGTAGATCAAAGGATACCAAGGAAGAAATCTTTCGAATGACCATGGGAAGTGATGAATCCTTAGAAGACTATGAAGAGAGGTTTCAACTTAGTTATAAAAGGGCCATGTGCACACTTGACCCCGAATCTCTAAAGTTGGTCCTGCTTAGAAGAGTCCCTGAAGACCTTCTAGATACCCTCCATTTGTTGGCTCGGGGAGACATCTACCAACTACCTTATGATGACATAAAGATTGTGTTTAGAAACCATTCTAGGGTAGCCAGAAAGAGAGGTAGGGGAAGTCAACCTTTAGCCAGTACATCCTCATCCAGTTCATCTCTTAGAAATGAATTTGAGAATCAGCTGGAAGATTTCAAGAGCGAGATGAGGCAGACTCTTGCCATGCAAATGGATACCTTGCATATCAAAAGGAAACAAGTGGAAGCCGAGAGGGCTTTGGCCATCTTTTTCCCTAGGTGTACTAGAAGGCACCCTTGGAACGAATGTCCATTGAACTCTATAGAAGTGTGTTCAGTCTATGAAGAAGACCATCCTACGAATCAGTGCCCTTCCTTGCCCGGACTTAAAGCTACATATCAGGGGGCCGAAGGAGCCACTGAACGACTCTATTTCATGAACCAAAGGAGGCCACATGGGCCTAGGCCTTACCAGTAGAGAATGCAAGGGACATCCCAGACCTATTGCAACCCCAATCAAACCACTTCCATGCCTTCTTGGGGTCCCCCTGCTCATCCTTCCTGGTCCACACCCCCTCCTTGGTCATATCCATCTCAATACCATGCTCAACCAGTTGCTCATTCGTTTCACTCATATGCTCAGCCACAACCTTAGTGGAATGCACCTCATCAGGGGTGGAGGCCCCAATACAACTCTCCTCCCGCTCTTTTGCCTCCACCACCTGCCCAACCACAACCATTGCCTCCTGCTCCACCAAGGCAACCTCAAATACCTGCTCAACCACCATGCCCGACCTATGCTGTGGAGATTCAGGAGATTAACCTACGATCTGGGAAGGTACTTCGAGATAACCAACCTCCCCCTAAGGAGGATGAGGAAAAACAGGAAAGTGAACCAAAGGCCATTCCACCATTTCCTGAGAGATTAATTGAAACCACACAACCGACCCCAGAAGAAACTGAACTTCTGGAAGAATTAAAACAGTTATGTGCAAAGATACCACTTCTCCAAGCCATAAAGGATGTGCCTATATACAACAAGATGATCAAGGAGAAGTGCTTCAGGCACCTAAGTAGGCGCAGGAGAGATGTTCAAACTATTAATGTCATAGGACAATTGTCCGACTTGATGTTGGGGCAGGTGATCTGTCCGAAATATCTAGACCCTGGAAGTCATGTAGTCGATGTCCACATCAATGGCACCATAATCCCCCATACCCGGATTGATCTAGGGGCTGCCATTAATGTAATGACCAAGGACACTATGCTCAAGCTCAACCTTCAGGGCTCCTTGAGAAAGACCACAACAGTACTGCAGTTAGCAGACTGCTCCATCGTGACCCCTGAAGGAATGTGGAAGATGTAATGGTCTCCATCGATTCTTGGGACTACCCTACTGATTTCTTAGTTCTCCAACCAAAGGCAAAGCTCACTGGGTATCCTCTCATCCTGGGAAGACCTTGGTTGGCTACTGCAAATGCAGATGCCTACATTAGTTGTCGAGCTGGGAACATGACAATCAAGAATGAACTTATGTCCAAGTAGTTAGTCCTATATCCTACTGCCCAACCTTTGTTAGAACATGATTTACCTCTCTAGTTGGAGAAGGAAGATGAGGATGAAGTCTATTCCGCACCATTGTGTGCAGTAGAAGCTACCATGGAGTGCCCACAAACCGAGGATGATCTTATTGAAGACTTGATTCAGAATCCACCCCCTAGTGTGTTGCCATTAGAAGAGCTGGTGGAAGAAACCCAAGCCAACCCTTTAGTTGATCTCTGTGTGGTTGATTCGACCTCTCTCCGAGTTAAGAATGTTGAATTTGACCCTAAAAGAACCTTGAAGATCAACTCGTCCCTATCCACCTCTTTGGAGAAAGAATTGTGTAGCTTATTGAGAAACCACTTGGATGCTTTTGCTTGGAGCTATAAGGAGATGAAGGGAGTCCACCCTTCAGTCTGTACTCATCATATTTACATTAAAGAAGATTGCAAACCAGTCAGGCAGCCTCAAAAGAGAATGAGTCCAACCCTTAAGGACATTGTCAAAGAAAAACTGCAAAAGTTGTTGGATGCAGGATTCATCTACCCTATCTCTGATAGCGAATGGGTCTCTCATTTGGTGCTAGTGCTAAAGAAAAACGGGAAGTGGAGAATCTGTGTCGATTATCAGGAACTAAACAAGGCCACCAAGAAGGATCATTTCCCTTTGCCTTTCATAGATCAAGTGTTAGATGGCTTGGCAGGGAAGAAGTTCTTCTCCTTCCTAGATGGGTTTAGCGGGTACAACCAGATCCAAATCAGCCCGGAAGACCAAGATAAGAGCACTTTCACTTGTCTGTGGGGTACATTTTCATACCGAGTCCTTCCTTTTGGGTTGTGTAATGATCCCGCCACTTTCCAGAGAGTAGTATTGAGTATATTTGCTGAACTGGTTCATGATTCAGTGGAAATCTATATGGATGACTTTACTCTTTATGGTTCTAACTGCCAGGAAGCTTTGAGTAACCTGGGAAAAGTTTTAGGCAAGTGCATTGAAATGAACCTGTCCCTCAGTCCTGAAAAATGCGAATTCCTGATGACTGAAGGGACCGTGCTAGGTCATACAATTTCTCAGCAAGGATTGCAAGTGGATCCCAACAAAATTGCCATCATCCAAAGGGTCCCACCTCCTCAAAAGGGAAGAAATGTTCAGAGTTTCCTAGGCTTAGTAGGGTATTATAGAAGATTCATTAAGGATTTCAGTAAGCTAGCCTCTCCATTGTTTGGTCTTTTAGGGAAAGAGCTGAGTTCACATGGACTGACAACTGTCAAGAGGCTCTGGATACCTTGAAAAGTAAATTAGTGACTGCCCCAATTTTGAGAGGTCCAAACTGGGCCCTACTTTTCCACATTCATACAGATGCCTTGAACAAAGCGATAGGAGCAGCCTTAGGGCAAATTGATAAGAAGCTACCTTATGCCATATATTTTGTAAGTAAAAACTTGTCCAAGGCAGAATTAAACTACACTGTAACCGAAAAGGAGCTCCTAGCTGTAGTCCATTTCCTAAACAAGTTCAGACACTATATCACTGGCTATCAAACATTCATACACACTGATCATCCTGCAATTAGGTATTTAATGAACAAACCAGATGTAAATGCTCGTATTATTAGATGGTTACTTTATTGCAACAATTTGATTTAACCATTGTTGATACGCTGGGAAAGGAAAATGTTGTTGCTGATTTTGTCTAGACTAGATCTGCCTGCAGGTGAAGAAGGAATGGTGGATGATCGAATGCCAGATGAACACCTATTTTCTATCTCAGTACTCTCTCCATGGTTTGCTGATATAGCAAATTACTTGGTTTCAACACAGTTTCCGCCACACTTGTCCTCAAAAGAGAAGAGCAAGATCGTGAGGAAAAGTGCCCCATTTACTTGGATTGGGGGCAACCTTTTCAAACCTGGCCCAGATCAGATTTTGAGGCAATGTGTCAGGGAGGAGGAAGTTTTTGACGTTCTCCTAACTTGTCATGATGGGCCTTGTGGGGGCCATTTTGCAGCAAAGAAGACTGCCTTCAAAATTCTGCAAGCAGGTTACTATTGGCTCACTTTTCATCAAGATGTCAGGAGATATATTAGCCAATGTGATTGATGTCAAAGGATGGGGAAACCTACTCCAAGGGATGAGATGCCCCTGCAACTTCAAGTGACTTTCGAGCCATTTGAGAAGTGGGGCATGGACTTTGTGGGTCCTGTCAACCCTCCTTCAAAACAGAAATCTTACATCATTGTGTGCAGTGATTACCTGACAAAATGGGTAGAAATAAAGGCGATCAAGGCAGCAACGGAAGAAAAAGTAGTTGAGTTTTTGAGAGAAAATATTTTCTACAAATTTGGCTATCCAAGAGAATTAGTCACAGATCAAGGCAGTCAGCTTACCTCCAATCTGATTGAAGACCTGCTCACACATCACAAAATTAGTCACAGAATTTCCACCCCTTATCATCCGCAAGCAAATGGACAGGTGAAAGTCACTAATAGAGCTTTGGAAGGAATTTTGACCAAGGTAGTGAGTAGCAGCAGAAAAGATTGGGCAGATCGATTTGTTGAGGCCGCCCGAGCCTATAACACCACCTGAAAAACCACCTCGGGGTTCACACCCTATGAGCTGGTCTATGGGAAGAAGGCCTTGCTGTCAATAGAATTTGAATATAACACACTAAAGATGGCAGCTCAGCTGAACCTAGATCTCAACCATGCACAAAAGGAAAGGTTACTTCAGCTAAATGGATTGGATGAACAGAGATTGCAGGCCCTTCTCCACTTAGAAGTAGTCCAACTTCAAAGGAAAATATGGCATGACAGACACCTCAAAGAAAAACAATTTCAGGCAGGACAAGATGGCTGGGACCATACACAGTAGAAAAGTGCAATGACAATGGTTCAGTCTTGATTTGGACCATCGATGAAGAAGCCATCCCCATGCTCGTTAATGGGCATCGGTTGAAGATCTACAGGAAGCCCCTCTCTAAGCAAGAATTCACTGAGAATCTGAGTAAAACAATGTTGGTAGTGGAGCAGGTCTCTGTCTCCACTCCACCCATAGCCTAAAAAAAATAAAATAAAATAAAGAAGAAAAAAGACAGAAAAAGAAAAAAATAGAAAAAAGAATAAAAGATCCTTGGGTGAAAACCTCCTGGAGGCGCCCAGGGCAGGCAGTGAGGGTGAAAACCTCCTGTAGGTGCCTCAACTGTCTCAGAAAAAAAGAAGAAGGAAAAAGACAAAAAGAAAAAAAACAGAAAAAAAGAATAAAAGATCCCTGGGTGAAAACGTCCTGGAGGCGCCCAGGGCAGGCAGTGAGGGTGAAAACCTCCTGTAGGCGTCCCAACTGTCTCATAAAAAGAAGAAGAAAAAACAGAGAAAAAACAGAAAAACTAACTTCTTTTGAATGTATTGCAGATTGCAGGAGGGTCACAGAAGAAAAAAGGACATGGCCAGGCTGAATACAGCCCTGATAGATCATTTCTCCATCGCCTTTGTCTTTTTCCAAGCCTTGCTCTCACTTGTTCTGGAAATTATGTGTCATACAAGAAACTCTGTGCATTCTACAGGAGGCTCCCGTAGAAACCACAGAGAGCTCGAAATCAAGTTTAGAAAAGAATCAGAGGGTTAGAAATTTGTCCAGAAGACCTGTGGACCTCCCTGCCACCATTCATCCCCCAACTCTCCATTCTGCAACACTGCATTTCCACTCGCTTCTTTCTTCCCTGCACAGAAAACACAGAAATTCTGTTTCTTTTGTTTTAAAAAAAATGATGAAGAATAAAACAACATTCTTAACTTGTTTCTTACCTAGTGCATACCAGCTGCTTTTTCTTTTCCTTCAGAACTTTCCTCAGCTATCTTTTCAGTCCCTGCTCAAACCTCAGTCAGAAATTTTAGAGGGAGAAGCAGTTACAGGAAATCTTGCAGGATTCCTGTAACCGCTGATCCCCTTAAAAAAACAAGCTCCAGAAGCAGGGTCTGTGCAGCCACAGTTGTATACAACGCGCAAGGAGTCGTTCCTGATTAAGAAGATCACCATCATGAGGTAGCCAAGTCACCAGTTCAGAAGCCATGAGCGCCAATAGCAACAACAATCCATGAACAAAGTGCCAAGTTTGAGCATGCAAAGCACGGTAGCGACAAACAGGTAAGTGACTAAACCCGTTTCTCTGTTGCATGAATATGATTTAGAAACTGCATGAACCATTGAGATGGTCGCGATTAAACGAAATCAGTGGCCAGCTAACTGGCCACCCTCGTCTAGTTCAAACAAGCGTCATCCAATTCAAACAGCGTTCAGTCGGTGCAATCGACACGCGTGTTCAGTCAACTCGCGAAGAAAAACTCAAAACAAGTAGTGGTGGCCGTGTATAACGGGAATGATGGAAGTGATTGCGACTAGGCGGCATGAAGTATCATAATGGCACTGGAGTAGGAACCAACGGTCTGGATGAAGATAACGTACCCTTCCTGCCACCTCACCTCGTCACCGTAGAACACGACATAAGCTTAAGTACGCTGTAGTCGACGCCTTCATCAACTTTGTTTCATTTGCATCGTCGTGCTCTCGACTGCAACAACTTACCTACCACCTTCAGAACCTCGAAACAGTCGCTCTCTACCAGTTTCGAAACGCTTCCGCTTATCGGGCTCTACAGGAGCATTATCACACTCTACAGGAGTAGAAACACAGTCTATAGGAGCCTTTCTACAGGAAGGCCAGTGAGCAGCTCTGCAGAGGGAAAATTCGGGATTTTATGCCAAATTCGAGCTTGAAAATGGTAGGCTCAGAAAACCCACTCTGCATGTTATATTTCTTCAAAAGGTGGTGGGATTTGAAGTGAAGTATTGAGTTGAAAAGGAAAAAATGAGAATAGAAGACTGCCTGTGTTTTCTTTGAAATATATACAGTCTCTCCATTTTACTCTCTGCACTGAAAGACTGTCTCGTTCTCGTCCGTGATATTCTCCTATATGAAGAAGTGATGCAACCATAGGAAATTAAGCTTGTAAAACAATAAATTTGCATTGGGTGGTCTGCTTACTTTGTGAAAAGAAAAACACTGTCTTACTCTGTTATTTAAAAAAAAGAAAAAAGATATTGATTTCCTCAAACAACTCGAGAAGTAATTTAAACTTGAGAACAGAGTTTGAAGGGCAGGAAAGTTACAATTTGTTTTTGTTAAAAAGAAAAAAACACGAAAAACCCTCTCTGGTTCTAGAAAGAAAAAATCTCAGCTGTTCCTCTATTTTCGGGTTTGAAAATTTGCTAACTTCTTCCTCACTTGAGAATTTCCAGCAGTCACTGAATATCATGACAGGGGGGTTTATGAGAAAAGAGCCTTTGAATTCCACCAAATTGCATGAACACCCAGAAGTGGTAGCCCTCTTTACTAGGGCAAATTGGATGCCTTTCTTTGAGAAATTTCGTGGGTATGATGAGGAAGTTACAGAGGAATTTTTATTATCTTTAAGACCCCATTCAAAAATTCATGTTATAGTTAGTTTCAGTGGTCTAACCATAGAACTTACACCAGAGTTCATCAGCAGAATTACAAGCCTTCCACTTGGGCCCCCCTGGAGCAAAGAAGAAAAACCATTGGGACAGGTTGCTAAAAGGACTTTTTTCCAGGCTGATGAATATCTTGTGGAGGATAAGAATGGAATCAGAAGGACAAGTATACCTTATCCATGGGGTGAAGTCAACGATCAGATCATGAAGTATATCTCCTGCGAAGGGAGATATAACATTGTTTATTGTTATCATTTCAGACTGTTACATGAACTAAGATATGGCATGGACCTGCCTGCATCTAGAAAACTGAGTCTTCCATATTTTCTCCCCCAATCCTTGATAGAGTGTAGCGCCAAATTGAATGCACCGGTTGCAGACCAGCGGGCTCACCATGGGCTCATTAAATTACTGGTGGAGGATGCCCTCCACACATACAAAATCCCTATAGCCTAGGAGATTTTCAGGAACATGACTGAAGAAGATGACATAAAAACTCTCACTGATGACCTTAGTCCATCTGGCAGTGAAGAGGAGGAGCAGAAAGAGGAACCTGAGAAGGAGATCCATGAAGAAGCACAGAACATCCAATTGGAAGAAGAAAAAGAACAAAAGCAGAGAAGAGATGAGGAGCATGACACCACCACGGATGAACCTAAAGCAGAGAAGAAAACAACATCGAAAGCAGAAAAAGGGAAAACCACAACAGAGAAAAAAGAGAACAAGAACTGAAAAGAAGAAACCCAAGACAACTCAGAAAAAGGCTGCCACAGGAAAGGTAGAAGCTAAACAAGCAGAGGAGACAACAGAGTCAGAGACAGCAGACACAAAACCAACAGAAACAGGCAAAACAACAGATGAAGGAGAAGAAAAACAACAAGAAGAAGTGCCTCCTGAGACACTAGCAAGAGAAGCAGCAGTTGTTCTTGCTGCACTTAGTACTTCAGCCAAGCAAAAAGGGAAAAGAAAAAGACAATCATCTATGTACTTCAAAGCTCGAAAGAGCACCAGAATCAAGATGGGGAAGCCTCAACGACCTTCAAAGGAACCCATCATCATTGAGGATGCACCTACTGTAACAAAGGAGGAATGTCCCTCCAAATATCCATCACTTACGAGAGAAGAAGCCCTAAGACCTCTACCTGGAAAGAAAGGATCAAATTAATGGACTCTAAAGCAGTCCTATAGGAGGTGCTGACCTCTTACAGGAGACATTGGCAAAGCTCAAAGAAACTGAAAAACTTGAAAAGAAGGCAGAAGAACAGACCTAGGAGGAAGATAAGGAAAAAGAAGTACCAGAGCCTGGACCTCAACCTAACTTAGGCTCCTACTACAACCTTCTGGAAGGTGGGAAGATCATCCCACAAAAGTTTGCAGTGCCTTTTTTCTTCGAGCTGGAAAAGGAAAGAGTCAAGACCCATACATGGATGCAGATTGCAAAATCAAAAGGGGTAGAAGACATTGGGCACACGGAAAACAGGTTGAGAGAGATGGGCAAAGAATTGAGCATGGTCAAGCATACAGAAAGCATCAGAAGAGCTCAATTGCAGGAAGAAAATGAAATGTTGAAAAAGCAACTAGAAGAAAGGGAGCGTCAAAGAGGAATGAGCTGTCAATCTCAAAAGGACAACAACAAAAAGAGGAACCCCAGGCAGACAATGAGACAACAAAAAGATAGCAACAAGAAGAGGAACCCCAGACAGAAAGTGAGACATTGATGAAACAGCAAGAGGAAAAAGAATCCCAGGTAGAAAATGAAGTGCTGATTTTGAAAAGGTAGCTATAGGAAAAGGAAGCCTAGTTAGCCTGCATGGCCAACTGGGCAATGGAGGCATTACAGTGCAGGCAGCCAGCCAAATCATATGCACTGTACCTCAAAGATCAGTGGCTCTAATTTCAGATTCAGACACTGGCCCAGAGGGGCACAATACCTTTTCAGGATTATGGCCAATTTATGCATTTATGTGATCACAGTTCAGCTGAGGATAAAGCGAAGCTAGCAGAATTTTACCTGCACAACATGGCACTTATTGACATGAATTTATGGGATCCAAATGCTGCATTGGGAGACTTGCAGCGAATGACTATGGCTTCTTGGATGAGCCATGAAGAGAAGAGGGCAGTGGAAATCCAGAAAATGATGACAAAAGATCTGAGTGAGCCCCTGATGATTAGAGCAGAACCAGCAGAACCCTTGGCTCTCATCTATGCCCACCAACACCTTGCAGCTAATCCTAAAGTTGTCCCTGACTATGTTGACAAGCAAGCCCAGGCTATTGCTCATTTCAAGGATATGGAGAGATTGTTCGGAGATGACTGCATTCATGCCTGCATGAGAAAGTGGGATACATTGCCACACAACCTAAGAATTAGGGAGTGTCACTCCCCAAACAGGATGAGGGAAGCCATGAGGAGAGTGCCGCTGTATAAGCACTCAATGCAAAGCTTGAAGGCAAATTGGATTGGCCTTAAATTCAGTCCTCCATTGCTGCCAGGACTGCTGGAAGGAGTAAAGGAGGAGGAAGAATATAAACAATGGGAAGAAGTGGATAAGAAAGAAGGTTTCCATGATAAAGAGGAAGACATCACATCAGAGGCTTGGGATGTCAGGGAATTTGTCAGAGCGATTAAGGATGAAGAGTTAGATTAGTTGCTCAGAGGATGAGCAACCCATTCAGCAGGGGGGTGATGATGAGCCCCAGAAATGGGTAATTATATGGGCTCATTCTGCCTTTTATTTCGACTGAATCCACCATTCTCATTAGTTTACCGCATGTTTTTGAACATATTTATGCTAATAGAGTGAATTGGGTTAGTCATTTGCCATGTAGTCTAATAAGTGCCTTATGCAGATTTTTTGGTCAATTTTGGGCAAAGTCAAGGGATTTGTGAGCAAATGGTAGCCAAAACTCGAGGAAAACAGGGAAGAGGACTTGTAGGGGGGGTGTCTCCTTCATTTATGACCCCTTTCCTCGAGTCCTCCATCAGCAACTCGGAGCACAAAGGTCCACATTGATGATTCCAAGGGGCAGCGGAACAAGTAAAGTAGGACTACTATTTATCTCCAGTTCTAGGAAGCCGAGTTCCTTGATTTTAGGAGGACTGTTGGAGGACTCCATTTGTATAAATAAGGAGGCTTGGAGCCTCAGTAGGTTAGTCAGTTATTAGTGGATTTTCGCACTTTTGTGCAGTATTGTGTTCAACTCTTTTTCGAGTTCTTTTTTGAGAACAATTTATGTAATGTAACTGCTATTTTTGATAATGAAGATGCAACAATTTTTGAGCCAACACTGATCTCTTTCAGAGGGTTGAAGCTCTTGGGTTAGGGCCTAACCCAAACTGTCGAACACCTCCTATTGTATACTTATATGTTTTTGCTTCAATTCATGAGATAATTTATGTTGCATAGATTCATTTATTTTGTTAGATTAGGTTGCTTTTGATGGTTAGTATAGTTGTTTTTGTTTCAGTTGCTCAAGTAGGTTACTGTAGTGACAAAATAAGATTCAAAAAGGCCAACAACAAGTTCTAATCTTCTTTTTTCCTTCTTGGGACTACGATTTGAGGTCAAGGCACTACTGTTGCCACCAAAAACACAATTTTTGCTCTTCCATGCAACTGCTAGTGTGATAACTTGATTTTGGAAAGGTTGATATTAGTTCAGAGTCAGTTGCTTAGATAATTTCCTGTTCTTTTCCCATAGATCTCTCTGCATGCTTTTCTGTTCATCGGTTACTGTTCAGCATTTTCTGTTTGTAGGTCAGAAATTAGGTCAAGCTAGACAAAGTTCTGTTTTCATGGTAGAGTTAGTTCTTCCTTTGGTCAGTTTTGATAAGTAAATGTGCAAATCTCTTGCAGGACATCTCAGCTCACCATACATCCATAGGACAGCCAGCGCCAGCCCACTTCTCATAGATTTGCCAGCTCATTCGCAACATTTCGCCAATGTGCCCTAATTTCTGCGTTTTTCCATAAAGCTGCTTTCTTGCCATTTGAACTCCAACCATCACGTTCGTTCTTAATTTTCCTTGACACGCTCCAGACACCTCAACACCTTCATCTAGCCTTCAGTAACCCTTTCCCCATCATTTTTCCACCTTCAAAACTCCAAAAATAGCTCTCGGCCTCCTCCTGTAGATCCCCTGCAGCCTCCTGTAGAATTTCTTGTGAGTGATTTTTCGAAGTCCGATCGCTATGAAAGTCTTCAAAAGGGTACTAGGGGCTTCTTAGGACCTCTCCACACCTTCCTCCACCTCTGCAACTACCAACTCCATCTTCCTTTGCCACCAAATGTCTGCACAATCACAACCAGATAAATCACAAGCATAATAATTCCACATAAAAGCACTCAAAAGCACAAAAAGATGTTTTCTTCTCATTTCTTTACAGAAGTAGCTTGAATAAATGCAATTTATCTTTTCAGTAGTCAATGGCACTCATTTTTTCAGTTTTCATCTCTTTTTTTGCAAAAGTAGGGTTAATAGGTAAATTAGGGTTTGCTAGGGTTTGCGTTACATTTTAGTTCTCCTTCTCTTTTTGCAAATAGAATAGCCCCTGTAGAGTTAGTTTTCTTTCATCACAGTTAAAGCTTATTCTGAGAACTCATAGAAGTTGGCTTAAGCTCCTAGCGAACTTGCGCTAGCTGATCAAGTGACAACCTGCAGTAAAAGCTAGTACTTGTGCATACAACACCGTCGCTTCCAAGTTTGTTACGAACTACCAGGTTGATAAAAGTAAAGAAGGAAGCCCTAGGAGTTGCAGCATTCTTGCTGCAATACTGGAGCCCACCACCTGTACCTCTATCTACGATAGGTGATGTTCTGCTGGTCCCCTTCTTTGGGTTCACCCTTGCTATCCAACTACTAACTGTTGATTTGGGGTAGCATCGGATGTGATCCAGCCATGGAAATTGGTAGAAATGCTAAAGCACATGAGATCTCCAAGTCCCATAAATGGTTTGGAGAAATTCCACTCGGTTAGAGAGATATTAAAATAATTAATATTTTTAATGAGTTCCTAAGTTTAAACTTAGGAAAATAAATATATTATTGGGTATTAATATAAAATTGGGTGAGAATGTTTTAAAAGACATGGATCAAGTCAAATTTAATCTTAACCGTTAATTAAAGATTTAATCTCGGCTGTTGAAGACTCAACAGAAAAAGTATAGGAGGAGGCTTGAGGGTTAGTTGGAGATACACCAAGTTGATCAGTCAGTTCGATTTTCTAGAGCGGGGTTTGCTAAGAGAAATCAAACCAGTGATCAGAGTTGCAGCGAGGGGTAGTGAGTCTATAACGGAGAGGCAGAGATAGTGCCGAAAGACTAGCGCAGGGGCAGAGAGGTAGAGACAGAGTTAGCAGAAGCTACGCAGAGGGCCAGAGTGACTGCACAGAGGGCCAGAGGGCTTGCGTGAGTGACACAGAGGGTCAGAGAGCCTGCGTAGGGCATTACAAGGCTGAAATAGAGAGTTTCTGGCTAACACAGAGGCCAGGAGGGCTGACGTAGTGCCTTAGAGAGGCGTTGGAGAGTTTTCGTGGAGCAAACTTTTCGAATATCTGCTTTCAAAGAGAGGTATTACTGCCAGATTGATTTCTCTGTAAGGTGAGCCAGTTTGGCACCCAGTTGTCCTTAGAAAAGCTACTTAATAATAAAACCCTCAGAATTGTTGCACCGGTTTTCCCAAGTTGGGTTTTTTCAGGGATGATTGTCCAAAAATAACAGTGTCCCTTGTGTGTTTGTCTATTTCTTTCAGTTGCTGATCTGTAGATGGTTGAGACTGTACTTGTATTTGTTTTCAGTATTTATATGATTAAATAACTTGTCAAGTAATTAAATAAGTAGGTGAAATAAACTAGATAGTACACGAAAAATTTCTAACGGGTTAGACTTAGAAATTCCAATATGGTATCAGAGCATTGTAGATCACAAGAGAACTGAAGGCACCAGTTATATCAAAAAATTTGCAGCAGAAACAACTGTCCCAAGTGATAGAAGATGTTCCTAAGAAAAAAGCAGTAGAGAAGGAGTGACGTAGATGGCCTGCGTCATTAGTTTGAGCGACAGAAGGGGTCAACGCAGAAGCAGTGATAGGCAGAAGAGGCTCACGATGAGCCATGTCATCCTACTCAACTAGGTAGGAGTGACGCAGTTGGCCAGAAGAGCGATTCAACCACTGCCGGGATTGCGCAAAGCCAAGAGGCTCAGTTTCTTCAGTTGCTGGGGCATAGGAAGCTATGGGTAGATTGTGGAGTGTGAAGCTGGTGGGGTGCTGTTGCTGTCGAGGCAGAACAGTACCTAACGGGATAGAACCAAGGTAGAGGGAGTTGCTACCTAGGCGGATTTCTAGGCAAGAAATTAAGGTCAGTGTTACACGAGCAAAGGGGATCGGAGAGGTACGATTCGACTATTGGCAGAAGGATTTCCAGGAGGGAAATCAAGACTCAGAGGGAGTCTAGAAGAGAACTTCCAGGAAGGAAATAGAGACTTAGAGGGAGTCGAAGAGAGAACTTCCAGGAGGGAAGTAGAGACTTAGAGGAGTTGAAAAAAAGAGCAGAGATGGTAATGAACAAACTGAGGGATCATGATAGGTTGGACAGAGCATCCGACTTTGTCATCTGGAAGGCCAGGATCCTGTCTGTTTTGGGTAGACATCGCATCAAGGCCTTTGCCTTGAGAATCGTGGCTATCCTAGTTGACCCAACTGATAATGAAAGGTATGAGGATGCGATGGCCAAGGCAAAGTGCATAATCCTTGATGGGGTCTGTTGACCCTGCCGCCTGCACCTACCTACCAGTTAGCGAGAAAAGCCTTCAACCCCACAAGGTGTGGTTGGTGGCAGGGAACTCAGAGAAGGGGCTGTCACACTGATCCCACCTCTCTCCGTTTTAGCTATCTCCTAGGTTAGCTAAAGGGGGTGGTCCCTAAATGGAAAGTTAAGCTAAAAGCTAAGATGTAAATTTCTAGGAGAATTATTAGAGTTAAATAAGATTGTTAATCTGAGATCTATGAGCAAAACATGATATAAGCAATAGCCATTAACCATACGATAAGCATGAAACACATAAATGACCAGTGCCTTAAAAACGTTGCTCTTTCAGAAATGAAAAGATTTTTATTTGTATTTCTTTTTATGCTCAGAATGAAAACAAATGCTTTTAAATGAAAGGAGAAAATTTGTTTTAACTTTTCAGGCTCAAGAAACTCCCTCTTGAGTAAATCTTTTTTGATGTCTTATGAGCTTGCTGGCTTGAACAACATGTGGGACCCTTGGTATCCTTGGAGATGACTATTCCCGCCGAAGAAGTCCTCGCCCTCCAATAGAGCTGGCAACCTGTCCCTTGAAAACACAGAAAACACTTGCAAACAAATTGTTAGTGCAAAAAGAGACTTGGCATATAGAGACCAAGTTGAGCTTGTCATTCAACCGAGAATGGACAAGCTACAACAAGTGTACAAGATATACCAAGCCCAGAAGAGATTTGAGATAGCTGCAAATCTCTCCTCCCTAGACAATAGTGCCTTCAGGCAAAATGAAAAACAACTAGATAGCAAATGAAAATTAAATGAATTTCAAACGACACAGGTATACCTCATGTACCAAAGCATGCACCACAAGAGAAGCTAGTAACCCCAAAGACTTTTATTTATTAATGTGAATGCTGAGTACAAAATCCGGCAGAGTCTCCGCCAGCCCAATAGCTCGTTCTATCCTTCTACAATAAGAGCCCAAGGCTCATATAAATAGGAAAATGGGAGACAATCCCAAGGCAAATTCCAATGACAAGTGGCAATCAGGTGAAGATCCCAATGAAAAAATGGAATGACAAGTGGCTGCTATGACTGTTTGTGATCCTGAAGATAACTGTTGTAGATAAACATGTGGCTGCCTTTGCTTTGCTGGAACTGCCCTTTAGACTGCTGATCAACTAGCTGTGTTAAATGCTTATCTAACTGCCCACGTGGATTGCAAACTGCTGTTTATATTTGGCTGTGAGTGAACTGCTGATTTACCAACGTTTAAACTGCTGTGTGGCTGCCTTTAAATACTACTGATTGAACCACGTAACTTGCTGTTTGAACTGCTGATCCCATTGGTAACTGTGTGGAGCTGTGTTGACTGCCCACGTGTATTTAAAATGTGCTTTTTTTGCTGCGTTAAACCTGCTGTCCCAATTGCCTGAATGACCTGCGTTTAACTGCTGTCTATCTGTTGCTATGCTGCCCACGTGTAGCTGTGTACTTGCTGAGTCATACGTATTTCTTTGGCAGTGTTACATTGCTGTTCAGCTATCCACGTAGTATGTTGGGATGCTGTCCACGTGAATGCTCTGCGTTAAACCTTTGCTGGATAATGCTGTCCACGTAAACAGCTGAGTTGACCGTTTGAATGTCTCTTGGCTGAGCTGCATACGTACGGACTGCTGTACGGATCTTTTTTTTTTGGCATGTGCTTATTTGGTGGGCTGTGGGGTCTCTTCCCCATTCATTTAAATTTAAACATTCAGCCTTTGAAATTTAATCAAAATTATAACTTAAAAATTCGATTGCCTCATGACTTCAACGCTGGCCCATTTGCTTTGAGTTGAAACTTTATGTGGTGGGCCCCACATTGCTTGCCACATCACCCTTGATCCTCTGCTTGACTTCCATGTCAAAATTTGACTTATTTTGACTTGGGAAAAATTTATAAATTTTTCCAATTATTCATTTTTTTGAATTTTTTCTTCATTTTTGCTACTGTCACTTGAAAAATCGGCTTTTGAGGGACTCTGAGTCATTTTTTGACTCCCAAAGTAGGCTCTAGGAGAATGCTGGGCCTCTGAGGATGAATTTCGAGTGGTCATACGCCCCAGACATTTCCTAAGGCCACTTATTTATGCCTTTACATAAAAAATAATTAAAAATCCCGTTTTGCGGGAAATTTTTAACTATTAAAAAATCCAACTTAGACCTAGCCAAATTCCACGAAACTTTTTGTGTGATCTA
>APFE030848530.1:33993-47442 GCA_000404065.3 Pinus taeda | reverse complement strand
ACCGAGAATGGACAAGCTACAACAAGTGTACAAAATATACCAAGCCCAAAGGAGATTTGAGATAGCTGCAAATCTCTCTTCCCTAGACAATAGTGCCTTCAGGCAAATGCACAAAGAAAAACAACTAGATAGCAAATGAAAATCAAATGAATATCAAACGACACAGGTATACCTCATGTACCAAAGCATGCACCACAAGAGAAGCTAGTAACACCAAAGACTTTTATTTATTTATGTGAATGCTGAGTACAAAATCCGGCAGAGTCTCCGCCCGCCCAATAGCTTGTTCTATCTCTACAATAAGAGCCCAAGGCTCATATAAATAGGAAAATGGGAGACAATCCCAAGGCAAATTCCAATGACAAGTGGCAATCAGGTGAAGATCCCAATGAAAAAATGGAATGACAAGTGGCTGCTATGACTGTTTGTGATCCTGAAGATCACTGTTGTAGATAAACATGTGGCTGCCTTTGCTTTGCTGGAACTGCCCTTTAGACTGCTGATCAACTAGCTGTGTTAAATGCTGAGTTAAATGCTGATCTAAAATGCCCACGTGGATTGCAAACTGCTGTTTATATTTGGCTGTGAGTGAACTGCTGATTTACCAACGTTTAAACTGCTGTGTGGCTGCCTTTAAATACTGCTGATTGAACCACGTAACTTGCTGTTTGAACTGCTGATCCCATTGGTAACTGTGTGGAGCTGTGTTGATTGCCCACGTGTATTTAAAATGTGCTTTTTTTGCTGCGTTAAACCTGCTGTCCCAATTGCCTGAATGACCTGCGTTTAACTGCTGTCTATCTGTTGCTATGCTGCCCACGTGTAGCTGTGTACTTGCTGAGTCATACGTATTTTCTTTGGCAGTGTTACATTGCTGTTCAGCTATCCACGTAGTATGCTGGGATGCTGCCCACGTGAATGCTCTGCGTTAAACCTTTGCTGGATAATGTTGTCCACGTAAACAGCTGAGTTGACTGTTTGACTGTCTCTTGGCTGAGCTGCGTACGTACGGACTGCTGTACGGATCTTTTTTTTTGGCATGTGTTTATTTGGTGGGCTGTGGGGTCCCTTCCCCATTCATTTAAATTTAAACATTCAACCTTTGAAATTTAATCAAAATTATAACTTAAAAATTCGATTGCCTCATGACTTCAACGCTGGCCCATTTGCTTTGACTTTGACTTTGACTTTTTTTTGACTTTGAGTTGACTTGAGTTGAAACTTTATGTGGTGGGCCCCACATTGCTTGCCACATCACCCTTGATCGTCTGCTTGACTTCCATGTCAAAATTTGACTTATTTTGACTTTGGAAAAATTTATAAATTTTTCCAATTATTCATTTTTTTGAATTTTTTCTTCATTTTTGCTACTGTTACTTGAAAAATCGGCTTTTGAGGGACTCTGAGTCATTTTTTGACTCCCAAAGTAGGCTCTAGGAGAATGCTGGGCCTCTGAGGATGAATTTCGAGTGGTCATACGCCCCAGACATTTCCTAAGGCCACTTATTTATGCCTTTACATAAAAAATAATTAAAAATCCCGTTTTGCGGGAAATTTTTAACTATTAAAAAATCCAACTTAGACCTAGCCAAATTCCACGAAACTTTTTGTGTGATCTAGTATGGTAATATACATCGACCCTAGACACTAAGATGTGTCAGGGGCTCAATCTTAAAACCGTCACCTCGGCTTTGGGGTGTGCACGAGTGAAAAAATCCAGAGAATTATCCGCCTCTGAAAAAGAAGGGAAAAGAAGGGATAATTCACCGGATAAAAAAAACACTTCAAGGTGTACTCGTTTGCTGATCGAGTCCCACATCCTAGGCCTGTTACAAATTCAAGAAACATCATACTAGCATCACTTATTACAATTCCCCGTAGGGTGTGGAATCTGGGTACAAAGAAGAAATATGATGAGAAGATAGAATGAGAGTTAAAAAACTCTGTTGACTGATGACATCTGATGGTACAAGTGTCCTCTGGATCATCCTTGGGCATGGAGTCGTCACATAATCATCAGGTGCTACTCTAGTAGTCAACAGGGTCAAGGATCATGTAGTTCAACATATTGTCGAGAAGAATACGACAAAGGAAATGTGGGATACCTTGACGACATTGTATCAACTATCAAGGCACTTCCGTGAAGAGGAAGATGCTACTGGAGAATCAACTGTGGTCTTATCAGATGCAAAAGGGGGAGCAAATAGATCACTTAGCAAGTTGCAGGAGATTTGAGACCAACTAACTTCCATAGGGGCCATGCCGGATAGGAGTTAATGGTGAGGACTGCCCTGAACACAGTCTTTGAGGAGTTGGAGGCATTCATCCAAATTATTTTGGGTAGAGCGACTCTTCCAGGATGGGAAGAGTTATGGGCAGCTCTTCGCCAAGAAGAGATCAGACGACTGACCAAGGTGGGAAGTAGCAGCAAAGGAGCTCGGGTCAAGAAAGAGGAGGCAGAGGATGCGACTTTGGCATTTGCGGGGCAGCAAGGGAAGAGGAAGAAGAAGGACATCTCCAAGATTACATGCTTCAATTGTGGGGAGCTGGGCCATTATGCAACCCAGTGTCCCAAGAAGAAAAATAAGGGAGAGGCTTCTGACTCCAAGGCAACGCCGGCTAAGGCAGAGGAGGAGGTAGAGGATGATGACGATTGTGCCATGAGTGCTCATGTACCTCTAGAGAAGAGGTGGGGAGACATCGAGCTTTAGTCAAGAGGACTACGGGAGACGTGGGGCAGGATCCTTGAGGTACCCAAACTCTTGGATCATATCCGGCTATGTGTTGATTTGGAGTAGCATCAGATGTGCTCTAGCCACGAAAATTGGTGGAGAGGCTAACGCACATGAGATCTCCACTACCCAGAAATGGTTTGGACAGATTCTAAACAGTTTGGGAGATATTAAAATAATTAATATTTTTAATGGAGTCCGTCTAAACTTTGGGAAAATAAAATATTAATGTTAATCGATATAAAACTGTGTTAGAAGGGTCCAAAAGTCATGGATCAAGCAAGAATTAATCTTAGCCGTGATTAGGGACTTAATCTCGGTCGTTGAATTGTCAACGAGAAAAGTATAAGAGGAGGCTTGAGGGTCACTTGGAGAACACATCGATTTGATCAAGATTTTGATTTTCTGGGGCAAGGTTTGCTGAGGAAGTCAAAAGAGTGTTCAAAGTTGCAGCTGAGGGGCAGTGGATACAAAAGCAGAGAGGTAGAGATAGTACCAGAAGGATCAGTGTAGAAGCCGGGAGAGAGGGACGCAGAGCTAGCCAGAGGTTCACGCAGAGCCAGCCAGGGCTCATGCAATGGCAGCCAGGAGCTGTGCAATGCCTTAGAGAGCCAGCGTGGGTGACACAAAGGCTCTAAGGGCTGACACAGTGCCTCAAGAGGCTGACGCAGGGCAAGCTAGGGTGACGCTGGGCAGATGCTGGGCCAGAAAGGGCTGACGCAGTCCCTAGAGGCTGACGTTGGGGTTTTCGTGGGGCAGATTGGAGCTGGGAGCTATCAGAGTGTTTATCTGGGGTTTTAACCGAAATATTTGCTTCCGAGTAGAGAGGTACTACTGCCGAGATTATTCTCTGTTGGGTGAGACGGTTTTGGCATCGAGATTGTATTTAGAAACTGCATAATAATAAAACCCTCAGATAGCTGCACTGGTTTTCCCACATTGGGTTTTTCTGGGGACATTGGTCCAAAAACAACGGTGTCACTTGTGTGCTTGTTTTGTTTCCTTCAGTTGATGATCTGTAATGTGTTGAGCATGTACTTGTATTTATTTTTAGTATTTACATGGTAAATAAATTGTTAATTAATCAGAACAAGTAGGCAGAAATAAATCAGAAAAGTACATGAAGGGTTTCTAACAGTTAGACTTAGAAATTCCAACATGGTATCAGAGCGTAGTTGCAGATCACAGAAGAAATGAGGGCATCAGCCGAGCAGAGTAGCAACAATATAAAACAGTTGTTCCGAGTGACAAAAGTTGTTCCTAGCAGAGAAGCAGCAAGGAAGGGTTGACGTAGTGCCTGCGTCATCAAGTTTGAGTCGAGAAGAGGATCAGCGCAGTGGCAGAGGGGAGAAAACTCGACCTACGTAGTGCCCGGTCATCTTTCTCAGTGAAGAAGGATTGACGCCAGTGGCGAGGAGGTGCGGATTTTGCTGGTGCCAGGATTGCATAGAGCCTAGAAGCTCTAACTTTCAGGTTGCTGGGACTTAGGAGGCTGTGGGTAAGTTGTAGAGTGAAGCTAGTGGGGTATTGTAGTTAGAACAATACCTAATAGGGGAAGACCAAGGAGGAGGGATTTGCTATCGAGGATTTCTAGCCAAGAAATCCGGATCAGTGGTGCAACTGCACTAAGGATCGGAGTGGGGGCATCTCGACATTGGCAGAGGGGTTTCCGGGAGGGAAATTGAGGCTTAGAGGGAGTCACACTGAGAACTTCCAAGAGGGAAGTAGAGGAGTAATGAGATGGCAGTGAACGAGGTAAGAGACCAGGACAGACTGCATGGAGCCTCAAACTTTGTAGTTTGGAAGGCCAAAATTTTATCCGTTCTAGATAGGAACCGTCTCAGGCACTTCGCCTTGCGGACAATCGCTGTCCCAATTGACCCCACTGATAACGATAAGTACGAGGATGCAATGTCAAGGGCTAAGAGCATCATCCTTGACGGGGTCAAGGACCATGTAGTACCACATATTGCCGAGAAGAATACAACGAATGAGATGTGGGAGGCCCTAAAGAAATTGTATCATCATACTTCCGTGCAAAGGAAGATGCTACTAGAAAATCAGCTGCGGTCATACCAGATGCAAAAGGGAGAGCAAATCGACACCTTCCTTGGTTGATTGAAGGAGATCCAGGATCAGCTGACTTCCATAGGGGCTACGCCGGATCATGAATTGATGGTAAGAACAACCCTGAACACAGTCTCAGAAGACTGGGAGGTGTTTGTCTAGAGCATACTTGGCAGGGCGACCCTTTCAGATTGGGAGGAAATGTGGGTGGCTTCGCCAAGAAGAGATCAGAAGGCTAAGCAAGGCAGGAAGCAACGACAAGGGGATTAGAATCAAGGAGGAGGAAGAAGAGGATGCTGCCCTAGCATCTGAGGGAAAGCAAGAGAAACGAAAGAAGAAGGACCTCTCCAAGGTCAAATGCTTCAACTGTGGGAATTGGGTCACTATGCGAGCCAGTGTCTGAGGAAGAAGAGCAAGGGGGAGGCTTCCGAGACCAAGGCTGCGCCAGCAAGGGCGGAGAAGGAAGTGGAGACAGATGATGACTGTGCCATGAGTGCTCACACGCCACTTGAGCGGAAGTGGGGAGACATCGAGCTACCAGACGGGCTATAGGTGATGAGGGGCAGGATTATACCTTGCTACGGGATCCCCGAAGAGGAGTAGCAGTAATAGCGGATGTTAGAAGATACAGATGCAGATGGAGTGATAGAGGGAGCTACAGTGCAGGATTCCCAAGACAACGTGAAGTAGCAGTGCGAGATGCATAGAGTTGTTGCAGCAACGCAAAGGTCAGAGAGGGAGCACTTGTCAGCGATAGAGGGAGTTTCAACATCTAGGGTGTCTCTAGCCTAACAGAGATGTTAGAGTTGGGAGGATCAGTTACTTACTTGTCAGTAACTGAGTTGTAGTGCAACAGTTAGCTGTGGCAGTGCTATGAGTATCACGATGCAACATGATGAGAGGGGATGCAGTGCAGATGTAGCAGTGGCAGTGGCAGGGCCATAGGCGACAACACGGATGCAGAGGGAGCTACTGTACAGATGCAGCAGTGGCAGGGCCATGGGTAGCAGTACATGATGCAACAGTGCAGAGGATGTTGGGCAGCAGGCTTAGCATTAGCATAGGGACCGATGCCGGATGATCAAGGTGATACTCAGTGAGGAGTATTACTAGAGCACAGTCCTCGCTAAGAGGGAGTGTTGATTTGGGGTAGCATCAGATGTGCTCTAGCCACGAAAATTGGTGGAGGCTAAAACACATGAGATCTCCAATGCCCAGAAATGGTTTGGGTAGATTCTAAACAATTTGGGAGATATTAAAATAATTAATATTTTTAATGGAGTCCCTGAGTCTAAACTTAGGGACAATAAAATATTAATGTGAATCAATATTAAAACTGTGTTAGAAGGGTCCAAAAGTCATGGATCAAGCGAGAGTTAATCTTAGCCGTTGATTAGGGACCTAATCTCGGCCGTTGAATTGTCAACGAGAAAAGTATAAGAGGAGGCTTGAGGGTCACTTGGAGAACACACCGAGTTGATCAAGATTTCGATTTTCTAGGGCAGGGTTTGTTGAGGAAGTCGAAAGAGTAATCAAAGTTGCAGCTGAGGGGCAGTGAATATAGAAGCAGAGAGGCAAAGATAGTACCAGAAGGATCAACACAGAAGCCGGGAGAGAGGGACGCAGAGCCAACCAGAGGTTCACGCAGAGCCAGCCAGGGCTCACACAGAGGCAACCAGGAGCTGCGCAGTGCCTCAGAGAGCCAACATGGGTGAAACAGAGGCTGTAAGGGCTGATGCAATGCCTCCATAGGCTGACGCAGGGCTAGCTAGGGTGACACTGGGCAGACGCTAGGGGCAGATTGGAGCTGGGAGCTGTCGGAGTGTTTATCCGGGGTTTCAGCTGGAATATCTGCTTCCGAGTAGAGAGGTACTATTGCTGAGATTATTCTCTGTTGGGTGAACCGGTTTTGGCACCCCAATTGTATTCAAAAACTGCATAATAATAAAACCCTTAGATAGCTGCATCGATTTTCTTGCATTGGGTTTTTCCGGGGACATTGGTCCAAAAACAACGGTGTCACTTGTGTGCTTGTTTTGTTTCCTTCAGTTGATGATCTGTAATGTGTTGAGCATGTACTTGTATTTATTTTCAGTGTTTACATGGTAAATAACTTGTTAATTAATCAGAACAAGTAGGCATAAATAAATCAAAAAAGTACATGAAGGGTTTCTTACAGTTAGACTTAGAAATTCCGACACTACGGGAGCCCCGAGAGACAGTAGTAGGATGACGGCTGTTGGTAGAAGCAAGATGCATATGGAGCGGCAAAACAGTGCTAGAGTGCAGGGATCTATAGCAGCGCAAAGAGGGTTGTAGCAGTGCGAGAGGCACAAAGAAGGTTGCAACAGTGCAGGAAAGCACAAAAGTGTTTTCAGCAGTGCGAGAGGCACAAAGGTGTTTGTAGCAGCGCAAAGGCAGCAAAGGGAGCACATGATAGCAGCAAAGAGAGCTTCAACATCAGGAGGGCTCGAGCAACAAACCTGGCCTTGAACTTTTCAACACTTCCACCAGGTCCATGCTTGATCCTGTAGAGCCATTTTGAAGTGAACGAATTTGTCCTTGGGTCTAGGGACCACATCCCATACATCATTCTTCATAATCGACTCATACTCTTCGTTCATAACATCCTTCCAAACTTGGTGCTTCACAACTTCTTCGAATGTGCATGACTCAATTTGAACGATGGTGCTCATGGCAGTTAAGTACCCTTGGTACCTATTCGCCTTCCTACTTTCGCAAAATGTCCCCGTTGGTGCAATATGTCTCTCAGCATCTTTGAGAGTTTCCCTAAGCCATGAGGGTCTCCTTTTTGAGGAGGAGGGCTCATGAGGAGGTGGATCAATGGGATCCATTGGTCCTTCAACATTGGGCATCGGCTCATCCTGCGGTTGTCCCTAGTTCCCTGTATCTGCTTCTTTGTCCTTCCTTGGAATAGGAAGATTCCTAATCTTCCCAAGGGAAACATCTTCATCGAAGGTGACATCATGGCTTATCTCCACTTCTCTTTGACCAGGCACATAGATTCTATATGACTTATAAGTTTCATTGTAGCCCACAAATGTTCCTTTCTTCCCAGATGCATCCAATTTGTGTCTCTTTTTTTTCGGCACATGAAAATATACGGGGCTACCAAAAATTCTAAAATGAGAAACATTAGGTTTCTTACCAGTGAAAACTTCTTCCGGAGTTTTGGAGTCCAATGCTTGATGAGGGCATCTATTTTGAACGTACACAGTAGTGTTGGCAGCTTCTGCCCATAAGAACTTCGGAAGGCTTTGATCATGAGGCATGGCAGGAGTGGTTTCTATAATAGAACGATTCTTCCTTTCAACAACACCATTTTTCTCAGGAGTATATGTGGTAGTAGTCTCCCTCTTAATGCCAGCTTCTCTACAATAGTCATGGAACTCATTTGATTCATATTCGGTTCCATTATCGGTCTTCAATATTTTGATCTTCTTCCCTGTTTGATTTTCAACCAAAGCTTTGAAAGAACGGAACCATGAGAATACCTTGTCCTTCTTCAAGAAATATATCCAAGTTTTGCGAGAGAAATCATCCACAAAGATAACATAATATAAATATCCTCCCAAAGATGTCATGGACATCATACTAGATAGATTAGAATGAACCAATTGCAATATGTCAGTAGTCTTGCTCACTTGAGGGGAATGGTCCCCTTGTATGTTTTCCTTCGGCACATCCCTGACAAACACCTTCATGTTCTACTTTAAATTTGGGCATACCTGTTACCATCTTCTTTGCATCGGGTAGAGCCTTATAATGTAGATGAGAAAACCTTCAGTGCCATAATTTGGATTGAAGAGATGCGTCGCAAGACATAGCTCCCAATGGGCTCCAACTTGATATAGGCTATCAACCCTGAATCCAACAATAAATGCTTCTTTGAAATCTTTTTTTCAAACATGTACCTTTCCATTGATGAATGCCACCTTGAGTCCTTTGTCTTCCATTGTTGAGATAGATACCGGGTTCTTCTTTAGATCAGGTACATATATTTCTTCCTGTAGATGAATGGTGTTACCTTGATTCAATTGAAGAGTAACATTACCAACTCCCCTCACGAGATAGGTGGCATTGTATCAAAGGATAATTTCCAAATTTGTATCATTTTCTATCAGATTTGAAAGAGCCTCCTTGTACCCAGTGAAGTGCCCTGAGGCACTACTATCAATCAACCAATTTCCCAAGGTGTCCGGAGGAGAGGTAGTAGAGAGGGAAGATAAAAGATAAAATTCTTTTTGCTTGATATCAACAACATTAGATTCATCTCACCTGGAGTTTCTTGATCTTTTGGGAGGTCGACCATTTCCATGTTGAGTAGCGGGAGCATTCCTTTTTCCTTTATTGTTGAACCTTCCATTCCTTTGATTGTTGTTGCCACTGATATTGTTGTGGTTGTGGTTGTCATCATCATGAGGTGTATCCCTTCTATTAGAACACTCCCTAGCATAGTGGCCAAACTTGTTACAAATGAAGCATCTTCCCTTCCTTTCAGTTTTGAATCTCGGTCTTCCTTGACATTGCTTCTTTGAACCTGCATTATTCTTCATTTTAGCATGAACGAAGAATGCAATAGGATCATTCCTATTTGAAGGCATGTCCATTTCCATCATCCTTGTCTCTTCTTGAGAACAACTAGTCAGCAATTCTTCAAAACTTGGAATCCTGTCGTTGTTGAGGATAGTAGTGTTGAACACATGCCATTCATGAGGGGGACCTCCAAGGGAAATGAGAGTGAGCTCTCTATTAGCAATAACTTCTCCAATTGAAAGATCATTTTTGATCTCAGTAATCCTCATGAAGTAGGATTGGATATCTTCACCTCTTCCCTTTTTTATCTCCTTCAATTTGTTTTTGAGAAAGAGGACTTGGTTTGAATTGCTAACCTTGAACATGCTAACCAACTTGTCATACATTTCCTTGGATGTGTTCAAATCAGAGATGTATACAACCAAATGCTTATTAATAGAATCCCAGATGATCTTCTTAGCTTTGACTTCACCTTTCTTGTACTTTGTCTTAGGCGCAATTGGTGCATTTGAAGGAGGTTCGGTAATCTTTCCCTGCACATAGTCCATAACATCTTGCTCTTCCAAAGTCAAGTCAAGAGACATCTTCCATGCATGATAATCAAATTTATCATTGAGCTTGTCGTTAGATTTGAAGTAAGATGAGGAGGCCATTGAATCTTGTCATTGTCCAACAAATCTCAGTGATTTCTCTTTTCTCACTCTTGCTTGGGATTTGTCTTCACCTCAACTTTGATACCATGTTAGTTTTAGATAACAATGGCATGTTCTATGCTTGAGAGCAATTTACTTCAATTTTTATTATTAGCCCAATATCAATTTTCAGATTAGCAATCACATTAACATGACAGTGAATGCAAATAGAACATAAATAAAAGCAGTAGAAGACAAGCCAAGACAAGAGGACACAAGATGTGGCGCATGCCAGGGACAAACCCCATTGTGGGGAAACCCTTGGATCAATTCTTCTTATCATTCTTCAAAAGTTCAGCAGAGACAGATGTTAGATGATCCAAAAATAATTTATTATCATAGGTTATAAAATTGAAATAAAATAATTATTAATTTATGAAATTAAATTAATAATTATTATTCTAGAATGATTAATTATTTAATGGAGACAATTAGAATTAGTATATTGTTGTAACAAGATATGACTCTCCAAATGTGTCGTATCTTAGGCTCTATTTTAGGAGATTAGTTAGTTAGTTGGTTTGAATAGCATTTAAATGTAAATGGACACTTGTTATTTAATAAGTGATCCATAATTAGAGGTAGTTAGGACATGGAGCTTATAAATAGCCTCATTGCCAAGAGTGTTTGGTTGTTCGGGTGTAAACTCTTGCAAAATCAATTATGTAATTATTTTTTCTGATTAATAAAATTATGTGTCTGAGGACACTTCTGCCATTATTGTGGTATCAGAGCTCCAGTAATGCTGCAGTTGATTTGAGGAAGAGATTCCAGCTTTATCAGATCGTGGAAAACTCAATTCCATTGAATTGATCAGCGAATGATTGGTATGAAAATTTTCCAGTTTTGTGCTCAACTAGAAAAAAAAAAGGAAATTTTATTATCTTATTGATTTTAGATTTTTTAATTTGCAAATCAATTTTTGTATTATTATAAGATTGCTTCCACTATTATTCATTTTCCATCATCTCCACGCTATTTTGCCGAAGGAAATGCCAAAATGGTAAGCAAATTCAGTAAAAAGTTTATAAACAATAGCATCTCCTTGAACAAAAGACCTGTGCGTCTCTTAGGACCTTTGTGCGTATCATATAGGACCTTTTCCTAAGCCCCCAGGAAGCGCCATTGTCTCCATAGGCCATGTGATTATTCCTTCAATATCCCTCAATCCAAAACAATTCGAAAAAAAAAATTGAGGACTGCGAGTTAAAAAAAAGGGGGAATTCCAGATAAGCCTGGGAGAAAACATGTACTTGGCTACAGCGTCTGCTTCGCTGTGATACACGCTAACCACGTTTGAAATGGGAATGCCTAAAATTTGAGATCTGCCAGCATATATAGCAGAGCATTAGCGGAGTCCTTTCTGATATAAATCTGCAATCTCTTGCCTCGCTTCTGATTGGATCGCGGGGATTCGAACGACAGACATTGATCTCTCTAAGGCTGTGAAAAGGAAAGCTATGAAGGTTTCAACAAACATACACGAGATAGAACACCCTCCCACAGAGGTTCTTCAAGTAAAAACTGACTGGGCAAGTTCTGCAATCTAGTCGGTTCCCTGCGAAGCAAAATTTTCAAGTTCTTGAGGTAAGTCAAAAAAAAAAGAGGCAACACTTCCAACGAATAGCCACTGATTGCCAAAGCTTCTAAATTGTATAGATTCCCAATCTAGCTGTGCAATTCTTTTAAGTTCGCTCCAGCCATGTGTAATTCTTTCAAGGACTGTTGATGTTCGAAAGTGATTTTTATTTTATTTTATTTTGGGAATTATTATTTGTAAATGCTTAGGGGAGTAAAATTTTTTGGAGCAATAAGATGATTTGTAATTATTTTGGAGTAATAAGGAGTTTTTAATTTGTAAATTGGAGAGATAAGGTGTGTTGGGTAATTTGTTTTTAAGAAGTTCTTTGGGATCATCACATTGTAACTCAAAGTAATTTTGCTTTGGGGGGGGGTAACTTTTTTTTACGAAGTTTTGCAAGAGCATCATTGTAAAAAGTCAAATTTTGAAAGTTGCCCTGTAATTTTTGAGAAATTGACTAGAGCCAAGTGCAAAGCTCAGTCATTTTTTTCTCCTGCTTCAACGACTATACAAGGGTCAAGGCCAAGCCCTGATAGATCGTGTTTTTTTGCGTGGTGTGTTGTGTTGACTATCTTGTCATTTCTGTTCTGATTCTTGGTGCGACGCTTCAACGCTAAAATGTCTAAGTTGATTAATTTGTTTTCTGATTCCGACAAACTTGAAGGCACAAAATCTTATAAAACATGGCATCATCTCATCGAAAACACTCTCAAATATGAATTATGGCAGGGAATATCCCGGTTGATGGAAGATGTTAAGCCGAATAAAATCCCACAGATGCAGCTGCACTAGCAAAATGGGAAATTCAAGAATGCTAAAAAGCCTTAGCTCTTATTAAATCTTCTGTGAATGATGAATGTTATGTCCATATAGAAAATGCTACTAGTGCCATGGTCTGCTTGAAAAACTTTTTAAAGACCTCTTTTGATACTCAACCTGAATCAAAGAAAAGTTGATCTACAATTTAAAATGTTGCAACAAAAAATTAACTGAAGGCGGTGATGTTCTGAATATATCTCAGACTTAAGAATATTAGGCAAGAAATTATTAATGCTGGTTTTCCCGCAATTGATGATAGCTTTATGGTCACAATTGTAATTGCTGGACTTCCTTCTTCCTACACGCATTTTTTGGAGACTCTACAAGTAACTGGGAAATTAGAAAAACTAAAGTTTGATGAACTCCGTGAAATGTTGACTCAACATGACAAAACTTTTGGGAAGAAAAAGAAAGTTGGTGAAGATGTTTTTCTCACAGAGGCCAGCACTAGTAAGTTATCAACAGGCAGTTCTCGAGGCAGAGGCAGAGGGAATCAAAATCAAGCAGCACATAATCGAGGTCGAAGTCAAAACAGAGGAAACAATTTTAACAGAGGAGGAAGAAATAATTTTCAAAGCAGAGGATACAATCAAGAAAGAGGCAATTTTCAAGGACAAGGATATAATAATCAAGGTAGAGGACAATCGCAACATAGAAGTCAAAGCAGAGGCAGAGGACAATCTACAGGAAGAGGAAGAGACTTAAGTCAAATTGTGTGTCGAAGATGTAACAAAGTTGGCCATTATGCTGAAGATTGTCGAACTTCACTTAATAAAATTCCCAAGTTTCAGCAGCATTCAACACAATTTGCCAATGATCAAGATGAAGATAACTCAGAATATGATTTTACTTCCTCGCCAACATCACAAATTTCATCTCATCTTAGAAGTGACTATGAAGATGCCTGGATCTTGGATTCCGGGGCAACTCAGCACATGACTTGTCGACGTGATTTTTTCTGGAATTTTCAAGATTGCCAACTTAATTCCATTTTTCTTGC
>APFE030848530.1:15078-26233 GCA_000404065.3 Pinus taeda | reverse complement strand
CCCCAAAGCCGAGGTGACGGTTTGAAGGTTGAGCCCCTGACGCATCTTAGTGTCTAGGGTCGATGTATATTACCATACTAGATCACACGAAAAGTTTCGTGGAATTTGGCTAGGTCTAAGTAGGATTTTTTAATAGTTAAAAAATTTCCCGCAAAACGGATTTTTTAATTATTTTTTATGTAAAGGCATAAATAAGTGGCCTTAGGAGATGTCTGGGGCGTATGACCAGTCGAAATTCATCCTCAGAGGCCCAGCATTCTCCTAGAGCCTACTTTGGGGGTCAAAAATGACTCAGAGTCCCTCAAAAGGCGATTTTTCAAGTGACAGTGGCAAAAATGAAGAAAAAATTCAAAAAAATGAATAATTGGAAAAATTTATAAATTTTTCCAAGGTAATAAGTCAAATTTTGACATGGAGGTCAAGCAGAGAATCAAGGGTGATGTGGCAAGCAATGTGGGGCCCACCACATAAAGTTTCAAAGAAAGTCAAAGCAGGTCAAGCAAGTCAAAAAGTCAAAGTCAACAAAGTTCCACGTTGAAGTGCTGAGGGTCATTTATGTTATAAAAGTTATAATGTTGGTAATTAAATTTTAGTGGGGGACCCACCTCACCCCTCATTTGATACCTCATTTGATATTTAACGTACCTCAGCCATCCTTTTGAAATACGTAATACTCAGCCGTACGCATATATTGCACAGCCCATCTACGTGGCAAGTCAGCACAGCAATGTAACGCAATTTAAACAGCCAGTTACGTGGGCACCTACAGTTAATGCAGGTCAGGTATATACGTGGATATTACAACGTTTACATGGCAGCTCAGCAGTCAATACAACAATATATTCCAGCAGTCCGTACGCAGAAATAGGGGCAGTCTGTACGTGGGCCATACACAACAATATAAACAGCAGTTTGCAAACATTTCCAGCAATTTACGTGGACCATTCCAGCATTTAAAGCTACAGCAAGTACGCACAGTTACAAAGGCAGCCAAGCTACCAGCAGTTTAAGAGGCAGTTAACACATGTTCACACTCAGCCAATACACAGCAATTAAAACAGTAGTTTGCATGGGCAGCCTACAGCAGTTATCTTTAGGATCACAAACAGTCATATCAGCCACTTGGAACTTGACTTGAAGCATTGAGATCTTCACCATTGCCACTTGTCATGGTCTTTTTTCATTGGGATTGTCTCCCATTTTCCTATTTATATGAGCCTTGGGCTCTTGTTGTAGAAGGATAGAACGAGCTATTGGGCTGGCGGAGACTCTGCCGGATTTTGTACTCAGCTTTCACATAAATAAATAAAAGTCTTTGGGGTTACTAGCTTCTCTTGTGGTGCATGCTTTGGTACATTAGGTATACCTGTGTCGTTTGATATTCATTTGATTTTCATTTGCTATCTAGTTGTTTTTCTTTGTGCATTTGCCTGAAGGCACTATTGTCTAGGGAGGAGAGATTTGCAGCTATCTCAAATCTCCTCTGGGCTTAGTATATTTTGTACACTTGTTGTAGCTTGTCCATTCTCGGTTGAATGACAAGCTCATCTTGGTCTCTATATGCCAAGTCTCTTTTTGCACTAACAATTCGTTTGCAAGTGTTTTCTGTGTTTTCAAGGGATAGGTTGCCAGCTCTATTGGAGGGCGAGGACTTCTTCGGCGGAATAGTCCACCTCCAAGGATATCAAGGGTCCCACAAGTTGTTCAAGCCAGCAATCTCATAAGACATAAAAAAGATTTATTTAAGAGGGGGTTTCCTGAGCCCTTTTGCTTGTTTTCTATCTTGAAAAGTTATCACAAATTTTATTCTTTCATTTGAATGCATTTGTCTTCATCATGAAAAATATAAAATAAAAAAAAATTTAAATAAAAATTTTCCTTCAGGGTTTTAGATTAAATTTTAAATTTTGTTTTAAGTTTAATCGTTGTCTGAAGGGGTATAAAAGTTTTTGTGGGAAAGTTATTTTTGTGCCAGATTCAGTTGTTTTCATGCTATATCTTTCACGCTGAGATTTGAAGTTTCAAGTCGAGATACGAATATGATATCTAGTTAATGGTTTATAAATCGTGGTGGTTTGATGCATTCATCTTTTTTAAATCTTCAGTTGCTGGATATCATTTGGGTCATTCTAAGAGCACTGTGATCTAGCTGATGACAAATGATTGTTGTTCATGTTTCACGTTTCTATAATCATCTAGCAAGTAATCAGCTTAATAATGATCTCTCAAGGCACTGGTCTGCTAACTAATCAAATCATTTTAGTGCTTATCTTAATCGTGTCTTGTGTCTCCCAACCAACTGGTCGACAGTTGGTCTTCATCATCTCTCAGGGTCTACCCCCCTTAGCCGCGGGAGACATGCTTAAACGGAGGGATCGGGGATCAGAGTGACAGCCCCCGGTCTGAGCGTTGTCGTGCCAATCTGCGCGACAAGACACTCCACAACAAAATGGAGTAGTCGAAAGAATGAATCGCACTTTGTTAGGAATGGCGAGATCCATGTTAACTTTCAAAAGGTTAAGTCCAAAATATTGGGCGGAAGCAATTCATACAGCTATCTACTTAAGAAACAGATCTCCAACTGCTTCTTTAGATAGAATCACACCTTATGAAGCTTGGTTTGGTTTCAAACCTCGAGTTAAACATCTTAGAGTTTTTGGGTCAGTGTTTTATGCCTTAGTTCCGAAAGAAAATGGAACTAAGCTTGACTCACGAAGTTTAAAATGCACAATGATTGGCTATTCTGATGAGAAGAAAGGGTATCGTCTTTTGACCAATGGAAAATTCATTGTGAGCAGGGATGTCATTTTTGATGAAACTGAAAGTAAGAGTGCTGAAGAATTGAAAATCTTCTTCACAAGTTAGAAACTAAAGAAAGTAAAAGAAATGGAAAAATGCAAAGTCAACCAACTTCACCAAATTGGTATGAACTTGATTTTCCTTCCTCTGAAGATGAGTCATCTAGTCCATCTACATCAACAACATCATTTGGGTCTTCTAGCAGTTCATCCGCATCTCCAAGTAGCAACAGTTCTTCTGACAGTGATTCTCCACACTCTTCACCTGAACAACGAACATCAGTGTATATTAATCCTCTTTACAATGATGGAGACTTTACAGAAGCACAAACAAGTGAGCACCAACTACCAAAATGGGCAGTTCACCTTTTGAAAGATGTAAAGCCTGATGAGCAGAATAAACAGGCACCCGAAGGGCACATAGAAGTGAAGGCAATTTTGCCTTAATAGGAAATGATTTTACTGAACCTTCCACATACAAAGAAGCAGTAAAATTTAAAGAATGGCAACAAGCTATGGTTGAAGAATATCAGGCAGTAATTGATAACAACACTTGGAAACTTGTTGATTGTCCAGCAAATGTTAAACCCATAGGATGCAAATATCCTGATGTTGATATTTGCAACATTGATATATATATATATACACACACACACACGTGCACGTGTCATGTTTTGGGGATCTACTTATCCCATGGTCCTTGTTGTTGCTCAGATTGTACACTGTGACAATGACACAAGTCGGGGGCTGTCACTCTGATCTCCTACCTATCTGTTCTAGCTATCTCCCAGTCGCAGCCTGTGGGGGGTAGACCCTATGGAAATGAGATGATGAAAGAGAGGTTGGGAACCAAGGAGTTTGGGAGATATAGTTGAGTGGCCTAGCTACTTGGTTAAATTTAGCAAGATATTAAGGATTATATTAAATTTATGTTTAAAGCAAGTGCCTTACGGATTCAAAACTCTTGCTTATTGAATTAAGGCAAAGTAACCGAATGGACAACTGCTGCTTAGATGCTTCGCTAACCTATATGTTATGCAAATCCTATTACGTAGGTGTTATGCAAGAATCTTGGTAAATTTAAAGAAATATGCCTAATCTAAGTATAACCTTCCCTTAACTGTTTCGGAACCAGTGTTTAGAGTAGGTTGTGGGATGGAAGCCAACGGGAAGCAAGAAAAGGCTTGATTAACGATACCTCACCCTGTGTTACAACCACCCAATGCCTCTGGCGCTGGAGAGACTATGGCTCTGACGACTGCAAGGTCATTGTGTTAACCACTAGAAAGGTGTTGAATCCCTCAAGCTAGATGAGAAGGGTGGCCCTAGAAGTCTATCAACCAAGCTGATGCTTGGAGGTAAATTATCAATGCAACTACGCCTAGAATGCTTATGCAAAGGATATGAGTGAGTTCTTAGCTTAAGACCGGCTTAATTTTTAAGCACTTAAAGTTATGATTAATCTTCAAGTGTACTTATCAATAAGTGAAAAGACAATCTTATTACCAGAATATGCCAATTTTTAATTGCAAATGTCAAACACTAGATAAATCCACAAGGTGCTTAACCAATGATGTCAAATTAGAACAATTATCCAATGAAATCAAGAGTTCCTCAAACAAAGTAATGATGATCTTATGCTAATATTGAAAGATGCTCACTTAGAATTTATAAACTTTCAAGATGCTAGTGCTTAAGATAGACAATAAAATGTGTTTAGCAATTATCCATTTGATTGCTTAGCAATGTTTAACAATAATGGCAATTAGAGTGCAAGATAATCAAGAAGGAAAGAGCAATCTCAATGCTTATGGAGCACAAGGCCAATTTATCACTTGCCAACACAATTAGATATCAAGAAGCAATATGACTTAGATCACAAGGTACCCATATGCCCAAAGAGACTTAAGATATTCGACACTAGGAGATTTTAATATGAGAGTGCTTTAGTGAGTGTTTACTAAATGTGAACTTGAAACTTGTGGATCAACTCACAACAACAAAAGTGTTAGTGCACTTGTAACAATTAGACACCAATTTGCTATAAGACCACGAAATAAGAACTATAGAGCATTAGCAAAGAGAGATCTTATGTTACTTATATTCCAATCACATTTAGATGAGAAATCATGAAACTTTTAGGACAACAACAAAAAAACTACTTGAGATCAAGAAATTATCAAGCATGTTAAGTGACTTGCCAAGTTAACTAATCCTCTTATGACATGTCATTCACTATTATATCAGATCTGAAAACACTTATTACAGCAGTAAGAAAACAATGAAAACAATGAACTATCTATGTGAGGGTGTGTGCTAAGTTGTGCCCAACAATTTGCCAAGTGCTAGAACAAGTTTTCCATCATAAATTTATGAGTTTTTATCCTTCTTAAGATGCAGTATTCATAATATATTAAATCTGATCTAACTAATTATGCCGAGATATTCAGTCGCTAAACAAGTTAGAGCTATATGCCCAAGAGACAATGCCCAACTTGCAAAAAACTAGAAAATTTCTACCATGAGTTTTTAAGTGTGTTTAGACAACTTAGATATGATTTTTAGGGCACTTAATCATGAATTTTGTCACTGTTATGAAATATTTATTACAGGCTTAGAGATCAAACCCTAGGCCCAAGGCCTTGTAGATCACTAGGCCAAGTTGTCAAAAAATTCTCCAAAGTACTCGGTACTTCAAAACACCAACTTTAAGCTAATTTCACCAACAAAACTCGCCAATATTCAGTCTAAAAATTTCATAGATCAACCAAGGATGAAAGAAGGCTAGCTAGGGCTAGGAAGAGGGCAAAAGACGAGGGAAAAGGCCAAGAAAAGGCAGCGGCTAGAGAGAAATGGCTAGAAAGGGCCCAAGATAGAGGAGGAGGGAATGAAATGGGCCCACGGCAAGCGCTAAGGGCTGCTGTTAGGCTTGAGGGAGGGTCGAAAGGCCTTTAAGGGATGCGGCCTAGGGTTTTTAGGTTGTGATATTCCCACTTGGCATTATTGCTAAGTGAAATATCAATTTTGATAAATTTTATCTTCATTCATGTTTGCACTTAGGAAATGTGGGTTTAGAGCAGTGTGGAAAAAGTTGCCAAAAAGTCGCGATTAAATCGGCAAAGTTGTAATGTTCTTAAGTAGGAATATAAGTGACATTCTAAACAAACAAACAGTGCAACAACATAAAATTAAAAACATGCATTATACACTCATAAAACACTGTAAATCTGGAAATGCTGAGCCATATATTATAAAATCTGAGAGCAGAGGTACAATATGAATGAGATGGTGCCCCTGGGCTTGTCTCAAGGATAAGCTGGACCAAACCCAGATAATGGAATAGCTGAACTGAAGGCTGCTCAGTTGCTGCACCACTTTGCACTGCGCTGTCCTAGTAAAACTATTGTCCTTCCGGCAATTTCTTCCAGCGTACCAAGAACTCCTTGATAGTCCTACTCCTCAGTCTCCTCTCCCTGCTCTCCAGAATGGCCTCTGGTTCCAACACCAAATGGCCCTCATCATCCAATGGGGGTAGATCAGCTGCTGCGGTCACCTGTTGTCCCAGCACCTTCTTTGGGCATGAGATATGAAATACGTTATGGATTCTACTCCTTGGAGGCAGCTCTAGCTCATAAGCCACCTCCCCAACCCGCCTAGTCACCCAGTATGTCCCATAGAAGCGTGGCTGTAGCTTCTCAACCCCCTTTTGGGTCAATGTAGACTGTCTGTAAGGTTGCAATTGGAGGTATTCTAAGTCCTCCTCAAAGTGCCTCTTTATCCTATGCCGATTCGCATATAGCTTTTGCTGATTTTGCGCTGTTGCTAAATTATCCTTGAGAGCCTTGAGGATATCTTGGCTCTCTTGGACCCAGTCTTTGGCCTTTGGGGCCCAACTTGGAAAATGACATCAAAAAAAGTTAGTGCATCATATCCATAGAGGGCACGGAAAGGAGTCATACTGATAGACGTGGTGCGTGGTGTTTTAGCAGAATTCACCCAAGTGCAATCACTGAATCCACGTCCTCTGTTGACTTGTCACATAATTCCTCGGGTACCCCTCCAACCACTGGTTGACCCTCTCCTTTTGGCCGTCTATCTGAGGGTGATAACTGGTACTAGGAGTGAGCTCTGTCCCAACCAGCCTGAAGAGCTCTTGCCGAAAGCCACCCATAAATCTGTTGTCTCTGTTGCTCACAATGTTCTTAGGGAGCCCATGTAGACTAAAAACCTCCCGGAAGAACAACTCGGCAACCTGTGCAGCTGTGTATCTAGTGGGGATGGCGAAGAAGTGGGCAAATTTGATCAACCTGTCGACCACTACATATATGCAATCCTTCCCCTATATCGTGGGGAGCCCAGTGATGAAATCCATAGAAATACTTTCCCATTTCCCCTTCGGAATGGGAAGTGGCTGTAGTATGCCTGTAGGGTGAGTCAGCTCCCCCTTGTTCCGTTGGCAGGCCTCACACTCCCTTACGTGCTACAGCGCATCCTCCTTGAGGCCTTTCCACGTGAACCTCTCCTGAACAACCATGTAAGTATTCTGGAACCCTTGGTGTCCGGACAGTGGTGAATTGTGAGCTGCCTGGAGTACCCTCTCCCTCAATTGCGAGTTGGGCACTAAGTAAATGTGCCCCTTGTAATAGATTACTTCATCCATCACATGGTAACACTCATTTGCATGTGTTCCCCCCATCACCTCCCAGGCCTTCTTGTCCTTGGAGTACTCTACCAACAACTGAGCCTTCCAATCTTGGCAGATGGTCATGAGAGATAACCCAGCTGGTCTCTTGGATAGAGCATAGGCCACCACATTGTGCTTGCCTGATACATACTCAATGTCAAAATCTTACGCCTGCACCTTGCTGACCCATCTCTGCTGCCGGTCATTGAGGCCCTGCTGCCCTATGAAATGTCGAAGACTGTTGTGATCAGTCTTCACTCGGAATCCGTTGCCCACCAAGTACTGGCGGAACTTGGCCAATACATGCATAATGGCTAGCATCTCCTTGTCATATATGGAATATGACAACTCATGCTGTAGGAGCTTCCGACTCTCGAAAGTTATGGGATGCCCCTCCTAGGACAATACGGCTCCAACTCCTACCCCTGATGCATCACACTCCATCGAGAATCGCTGTGAGAAATTCGGGAGTGCCAAAACAGGGCAACTTCTCATCACCTCCTTGTGGCGATCGAAGGCGGCCTATGCTCCATCAGTCCATGTGAAGGCCCCTTTCCTGGTCAAGTCAGTCAAGGGTGCTGCCAGCTATGAGAACACTTTGACAAACTTCCTATAGTAAGTGCAAATACCCAAGAAGCCTCTCGGCATAGTCACATCTCGGGGTATTGGCCAATTCCGGATGGCCCGAATCTTCTCCTCGTGAACCTTCACCTCATCTGCTCCAATAATATGCCCGAGATAAAGCATCTTTGTCAATCCAAACTCACACTTGGAGAGCTTGCCGTAAAACTGCTGCTCCTCCAAAATGCGAAGTACCTCCTCCAAGTGTTGGAGGTGCTCCTCCCACGTCCGGCTATAGATTAGGATGTAATCGAAGAATACTAGCATGAACCTTCTCAGCTGTCCCCGAAAGATATGGTTAATGCAAGACTAAATGTGGCGGGAGCGTTGGTCAGTCCAAATGGCATGACCAGAAAGTCAAAGTGCCCATAGTGGCACCGGAATGCTATCTTTGGGATGTCCTGACTCCTGATCTCGAACTCTGATCTAGTGGTACCTTGAACGCAGATCAATCTTAGAGAAGTACTTGGCTCCTCTAAGCTCATCCATCAGCTCATCAATGCGGGAAATGGGGTACTAGTTCTTAAGGGTCTTCCAGTTAAGGGCTTGCTAGTCTATACATATCCTGAGGGTCCCATCCTCCTTCTTCACCAACATTATGGAAGAAGCGAAAGGACTGGAACTAGGCCTGATATGGCCCAATGCAAGCAGCTCCTGAATGGCCTTCTCTATCATGTCCTTATAGGCTTTGGGTGCCTGTAAGGAGTAGTGATGACTGCCTATATACCTGGCTTTAGCTCAATGGTGTGCTCAAACCCTCTATCTGGTGGTTGCCTTGGTGGAATGTCTCCGAACACTACTGCGTACTTGTCCAGTAGAGCTTGTATGTCTGCTAGTGGTGGCTGTGCTTGTTCTCCAACCTTTGAGATCCTCAACTCGATTTCCCATGCAATGTCCTCATACCAAAGATCTGCCTCCATCCTGTGGGCCGAAACTGTTTGAGGCGGATAAGGCTGTATGCCTCTCAAGACCACCAGTTTTCCATCTGGCCCCATGAACTCCATCTTAGGTTTCCTCCAATCTGTCGTGACTCGCCCGAGGGAATACAACCATTGGACACCCATCACCACGTTAGTGTCTGGCACATCGACCACAAAGAAATGGTTTGTCATCGAGTAGTTTCTCATAACTACTATCAAGGAGGGCATGTATATGGTACACTGAATGGTACAGTCACCTAGTACTAGGATGGAGAGACCCTCAAACTCTGCTGTGATGAGGCCCCTCCTATGAACCAACTGTGCATCTTATGAAGTTGTGGGTGGCCCCACTGTCCATCAGTATCGACATCCTCTGTCCCTGTACCATACCTCTGATCTTGAGTGTCAAAAACTTAGGAATCTCGCATAAAGAAGTAAGGATTCTTCGTGATGAGGCAAGAGATGCCCCTCCCTGTGGAGGTGGTGGTGGTGGCCCTCTGTCCGCCGGACTCTCTCCATCTGTCCCACCACAATCGTGATCCACCTCGCCCTCTTGGTCACTATTAGAAAAGACCTCAATGTAATGTGCTCTACCCGTAGTGCACTTATGGCTAGGTGTCCAAGGCTCTTTGCATGTGAAGCACAACTTCCTCCTCCGGAGGTCCTTCCGTGTCTCCTCATCTAGCTGCCCCCTCCCTTGGCTGGTCCCCGATGGTGGGGGTCTAGTTTCATGCCCCTTCTGTGGAAAAGGGGTCTGTGCAGGAAATGGTTCTCTGGCCTTGGGGATGGCCCCCTGTAAATCTCTGGCACACACCACCACTTCTTGCAGCGTAGAGGTTCTGTATGACTTCAACAGTCCACGCAGAGGCTCAAGCAAGCCCTCAATGAAGGTGTATACCCTCCTTGCCTTGGACAGATCTGGGACCATCACTAACACACATAAAAACTGAGAAGTATTGCTATGGGTTGCCTATTTGGCGCAGTTGTGTCAGCTCCCTGAAAGATGCTGCGGATCCCTCTAATCAAATCGCTCCACCACCCTCTTGGTGAAGTCCTCATAAGAAACTATTTAGGCATGCCCCAAAGTGGTCAAGCTGTGAAACCACTAGTCGTGGGCTTCCCCGTCTAAGTGCAGTGCTGCCATCTTAATGGCTTCTTGCTCCGTCATCCGGTTGAGTTGAAAGTATGTGTCCATCTTTTCAACCCAAGCCTTGGCTGTGCACTTGGTAGTGCCATCAAATGTAGGGAAATATATCCTCCCTATCGTTCTCTGCAGCTCATAGTTTTGGGTCCCTTGTCCTCCGTACCCGTTGTTCCTCTCACTCTCCTTGAGCTTGTAGTAATCTCTGAAGGAGAGGTTTTCTTTGAAATCTTCGTCCATCGTCTGCCACTCTCTGAAGTAATCCCCCATTTGGGGAGTGTCTTCCTCCCTTGCTGGTTCGATTTGTGCCATTGGCACGAAAGAGGGTAGTATAGCCCTAGTTGGCACACTAACTGAAGGGCGTTGCGCTGCTGGTGAGGGGTGATGGAAAGGCTGAGAAGCCCCGAAAGTTTATCCACACAAAAACCCTCTAGGTGTGGCCTTGTCTCTGTTTTTTGATTTGATCTCCTCCAACATGTCTTTCTTCCCCTTGGCTAAGTCACTCAAAGCACTCAAGTGGCTATCGAAATCCATCTCTTCCCTGCTCTTGGGCTCTGCCATTTCCTCCTCTTCGGCCACTGCTTTCCCTCTTTCCTTCGTATCTGGCGTAATTTCTAGCTCCCTTTCTCTGCTCTTGTACCTCTGCCTTCGGTAAGTGATGTTCTCCCGTCTTCTCCTCTCATAGGAAACCAACCCCACAACTGAGCCAAGAACTAGGCTCTGATACCACTGTAATGTTCCTAAGTAGGAATATAAGTGATATTCTAAATAGGAATATACAGTGCAACAACATAAAATTAAAAACATGCATTATACACCCCTGAAACACTGTAAATCTGGAACTCCTGAGCCATGTATTATAAAATTTGAGAGCATAGGTACTGTTGTCGCACAGATTGTCACGACAACGCTCAGACCGGGGGCTGTCACTCTGATCCCCGATCCCTCCGTTTAAGCCTGTCTCCCGCGGCTAAGGGGGGTAGACCCTGTA
>APFE030848528.1:15946-109567 GCA_000404065.3 Pinus taeda | reverse complement strand
CAAAAGTGACCCAGAATTCAACCACACATACCAGACACTCTTAGAGGGTCAGCATGTTCCAGATTTTTACCTCAAGGATGCCTATAATGCAACCTGGGTCACCTTTGTGTTCCTTTAAGCGAGTGTGCCAAGATGATTTGGGAAGCACACTACAGTCGAGTTGTTGGGCATTTCATGGTCAAGAAAATGGTGGTGATACTGTAGACGTATTTCTCTTAGCCAAATGTTCAATAGGATGTCGGAAAGTACGTTAGACCTTGCATTTCCTGTGCCATTTCCAAACTGACAATCAAGAAACACGGCCTCTATACTCCGCTGCCTACCCCTAGTCAACCTTGGGAATCCATCTCCATGGATTACATGTCAGACCTTCCTTCTACTAAGCAAGAAAATGACTATGTTTTTGTGGTCGTCGACAGGTTCCTAAAGATGGCCATTATGGCGGCCTACAAGAAGAATATCACATCAGAAGCCATTACTAAAATCTTCTTTGAACAAGTGTGGGTACACTTTGGGATCCCATAGTCTATCATCTCATATCAGGATAGGAAGTTCCTCATTACATTTTGGTCTAGTCTCTAGTCGATGCTAGACACCAAACTCACTAAGTCCACAACCTTCCATCCCCAAATTGATGGCCAGACAGAGGTTGTCAATAGGATGATCATAAACATTATGTGCATGTACAACTCAAAGTGTCCATGTATATGGGATGAGAGACTCCCCTATGTTCAGCACAACTATAACCAAGCTCTCCATAGCTCAACTAGCCATAATGCTTTTTAGGTGGGCTTGGAATTCTAGCCACTATGTCCCATTGATGTGGTCATGCCATTTGTAGCTGCTTAGGAAGATTCAGCTCATGTCCAGTCTGAAACAAATAAGGAAAACACCTTCATTTAGCCCATCCAACATATTTGCCAGTAGGTCCATGACATTATGGAGAAATCAAATAACAAGTACAAGCAGCAACATGATCAACATCAGGTGCCACAAAAGTTTTAGGTGGGTGACAAAGTGGTTGCATTTGCAAAATGAACACCTTACCAAAGCCTATCAAAAACTCAGATCACTCTGATATGGTCCTTACATCATTACCAAGGCTGTGGGAGACAATGCATTTCAGCTCAGCATTCCCCCATTCTTTTGCCCACACCTAGTGTTCAATGTGGACTGCCTTCAGCTGTAATTTCCACCATTACTAGAGACATCTCACATTGCGGAATAGTTCACACCAACAAAGTTAAATCCAAATTGCATGGAGAAAGATGCAATTGACCGGATCATGGACAAGTAGATCAAGCACACTTGCTAGCAGAAGATCCCACTGTATTGAACTGTTAAAGTAGGCCAACTCCTTCACCAAGGCAAGTGGCCCATGAGGGACCAAGTTCAGCAGAAGTTTCCTCATCTCATGGAGGAACTCAACGTAATGAGGACCATTGCATCAAAAGGGGGGAGGAATGATCAAGGTGGATATTGGTAGCCACCTGTCAATTGCACTTGGACCCCCACCATTGCTTGTTTCATCTTTTCAGTTTCTTTATTTTTAGCACAATTTACTATTTTTGGTAGTTTTTTGGGTCGTGAAATTACAAAGTCATTTCAAGGCCCTAAATGACGTTTTTTGGGAAACTTGGGAGCAACATGGGTCCATGGACCAAAATTTTTCTACCAAAAGTTTTAGTCCTCAGCTAGATCTTTCTAACGAGGTATGTATATGTAAAATGGAGATAGTATGTTGAAGTTACGTCCCTGAGAAGTTGATGTACCAATTTACCCAAAACGGGGCCCATAGCTTGGCGCTTCATATCTTAGGGTTAGGGTTTTGGATATTTATGGTTTTTCATTGCTTCTCAACAATAAATAGGCATTTGAGCCTCATTGTAAGACAGTTCAGAGGCATATAGCTACCACATCTCTCCTAATAGATAAGCTACCATCACCCAAGCTAGTTTATTTCCATTTCTATTTGTAAGCATATTTCTATATTTTACATTAATGAAATGAAGTATTCTTTATGTTGTATCTCTGTAATTATTTTTATCTCTGAAATTTCTTGCGCCCCTCTTTAAAATCATATCAGAGAGAGTCAACATTAAGAACTCTGCTATGATTTTAGAAATAAGTTTGTAAGTAATATTGCATAGAGAAATAGGTCTAAAATCCATAAAGGTGATACGGTATGATGTCTTCTGTATGAGAGAAATAAATGTTGAGTTTATGGATCCATTCATATTCCTAATGATCTTGGATTCTTCAACCATATGTAGAAGTTCCTTCCCCATGAGATCGAAGAAATGTAGAAATAGCTCAAATGTCCAGCCGTCCAAGCAAGGACACTTACCTTTAGCAAGATATTTTAGTATCCTCTGTACTTCATTCAACTGTACATGAAAATAACTTAATTTTGTGCCTCATCAAACATGATTGGTCAATTCTCTCATTCCCACATTTGATCCTCTATATTAACACCATTTCACTCCCTATAGAAAGATTCAAAAAATAAAACCGCTTTCTATTGTATCTCAGTTGTAGTGTATACAACATCATTGCTCCCCTTCATGTTACAAATAATATTAATATTTCCGCTATGTTTCGCATACCTATGAAAAGATTGAGTGTTCCAATCCCCCACTTTTAAACATAGAGCTCGACTTTTCAAGCACCAAGTAGCCTCTTATATTTGTAATATATTTATTTTTTGTCCTCCAACTCCTTTAGCTTCTCAATAATAGATGGGGAAGGGATCCCTACATCCAAAACTCTACCAATTCAATCAATATCTAGCATAATATACATTAATTCCCTGTACAAAGTCTTTTTATGCCTTTCCCATATACGAACCTAGCTCTTCAAGAATTGGAGTTTATTTTTTATGTGATGCATTGTAAATGTACCTAGTTTCGAAACCACCATATTCCAAGATGTTTTAATAAATTCATGGAAATCCTCATCTTCCAACCATATTCAATTAAATTTGAAAGGGATGCCAAGTCGAACTAGTTTGGACCTCCATTGTAAGATAATTGGAATTCAAAACTAAAGAACACAATCTTTACATAGTGGAAAATAACATTGGATAATTTCTTTACATAGTGGGAAATCATAGCGGATTTTGCCTTTATGTGGAGGAGAATCACCATATTCTACTTAGAATGATGATAAATTGTAGACTCAAATCAAATAGATATTAGAAACAAATGCACATATTTGCAATTTAAAATAATAATCATCTCTCCAATAGTAGAATCAACACTTGAGTATACTTCACATTTTTTTCTTCAATTGAAAAAACACTCATTTATTTAATGTATCAGTACATTTTATGAAAAAACACTGAAGATTGTCTTACATATTTCCTCACAATGTAAGCCCCAATTTATGCTAATGATAATAGATAAAAGCCTTGTCCAAAATAGTCTTTATGGAAAAAATAACGAAAGAGATTTCAAAAGTGAAATACTCATATATACAACCCAATCATCTGACCTCCCTTCTTCCAAAATACCAAACACATTTGCATCCCTTCTACGTGAAAGCCATTACAATAAAGAAGAGCAGCTTTGCGTTAAAGGAGATATTTAGTGAAACAAGATAGAAGTTCACGAATGACCACCAAATCGCAGTTAGGTTACTCTGCTTGGAAGTACATATTTTAGATTGAATATGATTGTCTTAGGAAAAGAGCAATACAAAATCGAATATCTCAATTTTAATTAATTGTGTTGATGTGATTCATTTTAAATGAGTTTTCTATAAAAATAATTCTACTCTTCGATTAAACGAGTGTAGAATTATATGTTTATAGGGTTTGAGATGTAATTAAGTATAGAATATAAATGTTTTAATTTTTTTTCGTTATTTTATGTGTTTTTATTATTGTTTGTGCTTTATAATTTTTACTTTATGATGCCTTTTATATTGCAACAATGATATTGCAATTCTCTAGGTTTTAATTTTAATTGTCAATTTGGTGTTAATACAAATTTAAGAGGGGTTGAAATTATATATGTACTAGACACAATTTCTTTCTTTTATTGATTTATGTATTTGGGAATACTGAAGGAAAGATAGTTGTACAAAGACAAAGTTGAGTAATTTGTGTTATAAAAAATTTGCAATTAGAGGAAATAACTTCCTGAAAGGAAGATGACACACAAACCTTGAAAACTTTCAATAAAGGAATATATAATTCTACACTATTTGCAATGAAATGAAAATACACCTGCACACCTCTATGTTGTGTTGCAAGGAAAGGAAAACACAATGTTGAAATGAGAACTTGTAAACCCTTGCAAAAAAATGGATTTCCAAAGAAAACCAATAAAAAATATCTATAATGTCTCTCTACATCGAAAATCCATTATAAGGTTCCAAAAGTGTTTTAATATATCAAAGAACAAAAATAATGAGTTTGTTACAAATTTGAGTGAGTTTGAAAGGATAATTATGAAGGTGGTAGGTGACAAGCTCCCATTTCAAACTATATTGCCATATTGTGCAAGGAAGGTAAAATCATATTGAATACTAAAGCAATCACAGAAACAAGAATCTGATGGCTACAGATCAATCATTTTTAGAGAAAATTCATTAGGTGGAAGAACTTACGTGCTGAAGATTACACATGGGAGGATGAGTATTTTATATAGAAGCATCCAGAGCTACTATAATACTAGTGTAACCCCTATATTGATATTATGTGCCTCATAGAAGCTCGCTATTGTTCTTGTTGCGCCCTTACATGATTATTTTTATGTACTTCCTAATTATATTTTGACCCTTTAGACTCCTGTATATACGAAAGAGGTCTCTTCATTTGAATCATCCAAAAATTATTCATTTATGTGATGAAAAAGGAGGTAACTACCTCAAACAAGTAGTTGATCTATATTTTCTTCTCTACTCTTTCGATCTACATACATAATACTATCTCCCAAGGTAGTGCTTAATCCTTAAATTTCCACTTTTGGACCAACATTAATATAATTATTCTCTATATCTAACTTTCATTGATTTTCTGTATTCTAATCATCTCCATGAGTCAAATAATTACAAATTGTTTTGGTTGGAATTGTAACCTCTTTTCATTTTGGTTGAGGTTTTGTTTGTGAAAATGAATCATAATGATGTCTTAGACAAAAAAATTGTATTATCATAATTTACATCATGAATCTTCATATAATTAATCATGGATTTGCTTCAATTCTCCATGCATGCTCATTAACAACCATTTTGTTCAAGAGAGAAATATTAATAGATTTATTCTTTTATGTAGCGAGGAAGTGTTAAACTTTTCAATTCACAATATTGCCTCAACATTCATGTATCTATTTATCTAATAGTTACTGATTTTATATAGTTTAGTATTTTATAAGGGAAAAGATGCTTACTCATATTATTGTCAACTTTTTAATCTCGATTTGAAATCTTCAAATTTATATTCAATAAACCAAATTAAAGGAAATGTCCCTTATATCATAACCCTAATAAAAGTATACCTCCCCCCTCATTAAAAACATACTGATGACCACATATTTAAAATATAAGAACAAATTTAATAATCTACAAGTCTCCTTGTAGGATGATAGAGTGGTTGGCACAATGGGATGTTATCTCCTATGGCCAATTTCAAATCCCACAGGGGAGACATCTTTCAAACAATATGATAAGGCTGAAGGAGTTGGATCCCCCACTCTTGTGGATTCTTCACTCTTGTTCTTGCTAAGTCATAAATTTCTGGTATATCTCAACTGTTGGTGTGATAATGGCAACTACAAGGTTTGATCTTGGACCTTGCCTAGATTGAATCTCGGTGTCTTGGTATTATAGTGGCAGCTACAAGGTCTGATATTGGACTCTTGGTGTCTTGGTGTCATAGTTGTAGTCACTAGGTTTGATCTTGGGCCTAGCCCATATGACTCTAGTGAGTTATTGATTAACCATCTTAATACAATATACTTCCCAAAATTGCTTTAAATTAATATATCAACATATTTTATGGAGGTGATCAACCTTACCAAAGAAGATCAAAATTATTTCTGTGATAAGATAAGAGTAAAGAAAAAAATTGTTGTTAAAATAACAACTAATTCTCATGAACTCTATAGTAAAAATAGGTATCAACCAATCCCAAAAACTCATTGGAATGAAAGTGTGACACCTTTCTTTTAAAAAAAGGGTTGAAAATGAGAAGAATAGTCTCTTAAAATCCTCAACATGTACTAGGAATAGATTCAACTTGCAAAACCAACCTTCTTGATCCTTTAATCCAATAATTCTAAATCCTAACCATTTTAGCTTCGATAAAATAATTTAATCTTAGTAAAAATTAATGATCATTCTTATTACCCTGAAGGAAAAGTAATATTGTCGAGTCATCGAGTGCCTTATGTCTCCCTAGAATGCCATAAACAAAGGCAGTTGTCTATAATGCGACTTTTTGGAAGCCTTTCCGGTGGGTTTTTCCAGTCATAATCGGGCAGCAATTTATTGGAATCGCAAGTTTGATAGCTAGTTTCTGCACAATCAAAGAGTCCTAGGGGGTTTTCAGGGTGTTGAATCTAAATATGCAGTTAAAAAACCATTTTAACTGCAACAAATCAAGATTTAACCTCAATTTTTTCCGCCGGATTCCGTCACCGGAATCTCCAAAAAGTCGCATTATAGACAACTCCTAAACAAAAGAGAAAGAGAGTAAAATAAGAATCAAGAGTTAGAAAGATTAGGAGCCTGAGTCAACAAGTATCCCTGCTCTTCATCCGCATCTCGAAGGAGATCTTCTTGCATCACGAATAAATCATTTACCCTGTGTTTGAGTCTAGAGTCCAATGTTTTAGAAGCCCGCGCATCAAAACCTGTGGGCCTACCTGTGGGCCTGGTGAGAACCTAAGGTCGTTGAACTTTCATAGGAAGCCTTCCGTTCTAATTACTTTGGTCTATAAACAAAGCCCTCAACATGCCAGGAAACCTCTGGTTTCTAGCTTCTAACGAGCTAGTGTAACTAGTAAATGGCTTTGGAGCCAATCTTTGATTCGACCCTAGAAGTCCTTTGTGATTTTGTGTCAGCAATATCGAATTTCTCCAAGATAAATAAAGAAAGAAGTTTCTTTTGAGTGATATCTTTGCACATACATGTCTTTGACTGAGTAAACTTCATCGAAGGTTCGCTTAGGATGAACCTTCGCTTAGGATGTTGGAGTGCAGTTTTACTCGTAAAGGCAAGAGGCCATTGATCTGTCTGAAGGTTTGTGTAAGAGTTTGTGTAACTCAGTAAAAAAACATTCATATTTGCAAGCTTCATTCTCTGGCGGAGGAAGCCTTTGAAGACTAAGTTCCCTGGCACCATTAGTTATCTATGGATAGCGCATAAAAAATGCCATGTGTCCCTATTTTTTATTGTGTTAACAACTGTCATGTGTATTTATCACCCAGTGTATCATTGTTGGTGTACTTGTCCACATGAATTAGTTCTCTAACTTTGATAATCGTTAGAGATCCATGTCATTCCGTAGGCCTTTGTTTTGGAGCATATGCTTGTGTAGTTTAGATTGCGGGTTGGTATCACCATTAGTTCCAAGCTTTGTGCCTCCATCACACCAAGATGAATTCAATACACAGAAAATGGCAATATTGGAAAAAAAAAGGGCCATGAAGGGGTTAAATACCACTTGGGAAATTTAGGAGTTGAAATAAATACATTCATTCATAATAACAAAATGGAAGCCATTGCAATTTAAAGCCCATGGTTTCTTGCTAGCATGGCCTAATGAATTATATCAAAGGTAGTTAATTGTTGAAACCATTTGACTAGACAACCATCGTCAAATATATGTCACATCTCAAAGCACTCGTATCAAATTGTTATAATAGAAGTTTGAATTTTCCTAAAAATTTCAAAAATTGTTTTGAAAATTTAAATTAGAATACTACACATCGATCTTAGCATGTTTTGGACCTCTGATTTTGTGGTAGCATTGTTCTTCTTCTTTTCTAGTTGTTGTTTTAGTTGCAAAAATCGATTTTATGACATGCTTGGAAATGTCAGACATTCAAGCAATGATATGGAAACCGTTGTTAAGAAACAAAGTGCTCATCAAGCTAGAAAATATTCAACATTGCGGCAAATTGTTTGAATTGTCTACCCAAATTATTGCTTGACAAAAGTCATGACTACTGAAACAAAATGCTTAATCAGAATAAAGTGCAGGTGAAATATACTTTAAAAAAAGGCTTTCATAGTATAAATAATCTAGGCATTGCATAATTCCATAATTACACTTAATTGATACACATAATAAGTACAAAATTAAACAATTTACCAAAGAAACAATCAAAATTTGAGAACCTCACCATCAATTCGGGGGATGAAACTATATGTTCAGATTGACCTTTCAAAATATGTGCTCCACTTGGGAAATTATATAGCTGTATATGTGCTCCACTTGGGAAATTATATAGCTGTGTTAAATTGTCCAATTTCATGCCAAATTACCTACTAATTTACATCCTCTCGACGTTGACGAACAAATGAATATGGGGGGCGAAGAATTCCCCATCCAAAGAATGGTAATAACCCACAATTAAAGAGCCAAATCCGCCCATGAATGATTTTAAAATGCCACAATTGCTATCGAAATACGATCTAGAATAGAATTCGAGACCTCGGATGTAATTATGTTATGTTATGTAATTACGTAAGATTAAAGATTTCAATTAATATAAGAAGTGTCGGTTTTCTTGAAGACGAATAACTGTGAAAATTCTACAACGCCTATGAAAGATACTTGATCCCATCGTTGGATGATGGAGAACATGATATCTGATTTCTGTGTGAAAGAAAGAATGTTCAATGGTTTGCAGAATGCAGAGGGGTAGCCATTTGACGTTCCCACAATCAAGATCCATTAGGGTTTATTTGGTAGGCTCTGGGGACTACCACAATCCAATTGACTCCGTTGAGCTTACGAGTTACTATTTCCTTCGTTATTTAGATGTTCATCATCCAAATATTTTGAAGAGAGGGACATCTCATGATAATATATATATATATAGAAACTTTGTATCACATTAAATGTTTAAAAATACTAACTTAAACAATCAATTAATAATGGCATCTTTCACAATAACTATGAGATGCGAGGTCACAAATTAATGGCAGGTCACAAATTAAACATTAAAAATGAAAAATTATTTAAATAAATGTAAAGTAATCCAATTTTATAAGAGGATAGTAATTATATCAATAAGTGTGTCTGTTTCAGAATAGACCTTCTAGTATTTTAATTGAATTATCTCTAATTATTAGGTGGATGGTATATATTTAACCTACATAGAATATTCATAGTAAATGTTGATAGGCATCAATCCATAATAAGTATCAAAGCAACTTACTTCATAATAAATATGAAGTTAAAGATAAAAACTAACTAAATTACAACTTTAGCTTAAATTATTGTTAATTATAAAAAGAATTATTATATAAGTTAAACATAGCAAATTATTATAGAATTTGTGTGATAACTAATTGTGAAAAGGAAATAATTATCATAAATATTAGAAAATTAATTAAATTAGGCTAATTTTAATTTTCAAGGTGATAAAATGTGATTAAAAAACAAAATTGAATGACAGTGAAAATTAAAAAAGGATGAAAATAAGTATATTAAAAAAAGGGATGTTTATATGATAATACATCATTCTTAAGATATCTTTTAAAGACATGAAAGTCAATTAAACCTATAAAAAATGAATACATAGTGAGGCCATATATAATTATTAAATATATATTCTAGTTAGAAAATCATGTTAAAAATGTAAATTATTGCTTAGTAAAAAACCACTTATCTCACTGAATGTATTAAAATTTATTTTCCTCAATTGATAAACATTGTTAATTTGGAATTTTGATGAACACTAATAGTTTGGGACTTCACAAAGGGAGTTTACCAAAGCTTATTATTCTTTTTCTTTTTAACTATTAATCTTGTTAAAGAAAATGCTAAAATATCGTGTAATATTAACTTGAATATTTAGACAATAAATAGTCATAATACTAAAGCTTCACATATAGAAGCAATCAAGTTATTTGAGTATATAACATAAAGTGGATGGGCATGAAGAATGGAGTGGAGGTAATTAATGCATATCCTATCCTAGATAGTGTGTTAAATACTTCTGTATGAATAGTAAATGTGATATAGTAAACTTATGCTTTGAATATTTTAACAATTTACTGCTAAGATGAATGGGTATGTAGTATTTTTGAAATGGTTTATATGTATTTCTTCCTATTAATTTTATAATAGAAATGGATTAATGGATAAATTTGAGTAAGGTATATAATGTATTTTAGTGGTTATAACATGTATTATATTGTAATAAAACGTATCCCATAATTTTATTTATCTATTCTATTTATCAAAGATGTTTTTTAGGTAACAATTTCTGAGAAAATTATACTTTCTTTCCACTTATATTAATTGGTTAAAAAAATAACAATTTACTTTTCCTTTATAACAATTTACTTTTATTTTCTTATATTTGCTTCCTGATGGGAGTGTAGACCTCAACGCCATTAATTGAGGAATGCGGTTTCGACACAAACTTGTCCTTTACACGACATGTCATGGTGCACAGAGGTCAATTTGCATGCCTTGGCCAACCTATGTCTTCAGCTCTTATATATGTACATCCTCTTATAAATGTGGTGCACTAGAGAAATTTTGAGGTCTAAAAAATGCCTAAAAAAATGTACAACCAAAATAATCTTTATAAGAAAACACATAATTCAAGGTGATGGTGTTAACCATGGGGATGATTCACCATTTTTGGAGTAAAAATACTAATAAACAAAAAATAAATAAAAGACTACATTTTTAACTTGTATTTTCAACTTATCTCCCTAACATTTAAGGAACATTTCGAGTTGGAGCACTCGTTGGATGCAAAACTTAATTCCTCAGCCAAGGAGTAACCATTTTGCATAATTTCAATAGACCCTCCTACACACAAATTGATAAATATACGAAAAACATGATTGCAATCAAGGTTTTTGATGTATTTGTCATTTTTCATGTAGCAGGGTCCATTTAAAGTATGCAACATGGGTACTCCTTGAAGGAGGAGTGAAATTCTACATCTAACGAGTGCTCCTACTCAAACTTTGAGTAAAACTGTAGGGGGATGATTTGAAAAAGTAGCCTTTTTCTTTCCCTCTAAAATTTGATGATGTAATCTAATATACGTTGGGTCCTTATAATACTAGTGATTACCCCATTACTATTGTAGTTGTATCCCTTATTAATATTGTTGTACCCCTATTGTCCCCATATTGTTATTACTGTGCCCTATAGAATCTCTCTATTGTTATTTTATGGCTTTATATTATTATTGTTAGGTCAGCTGAGTTATATTGTGACTCCTTAGACTCTTATATATAGAAAGGAGGTTTTGTCATTTGAATCATCCAAGAATTGTTCATTTATGTAATGTAAAGAAGGTTGCCCCCTCAAAGAGGCTGAATTCTAAGGCGTTGGTCTATCTTTTCTATCTTTTTCCTGAGCTAGTTTCATAACATTTGGTATCAGAGCTTTGGGATTCTAGGGTTTCGCTGCTCCAAACAGGTCATCATGGAAGTTTTGCTATACATTTTCTTCTGTGATGTTTTAGAAGCTAAAAAAAAAACCATTTGAGAAGAAATCGTGTTGAATCTCGGGTCTAAATTTCAGAGTTTTTCGTGCTATATTTGTAGAGATATGATATCAGGAATTTGGTCTTTTTGCAGACTCCTGAATTACATTCCAAACAGGTGACCTGGGGAAAATCGTCATAACATTCTCTCTTAGCATCGGATTGAAATTTCGTAAGAAGCTATAGAAAGAGGACGGATTGTAGTTTCTTCTAGATATTTTTCAAAGCCAAAGGCCGAAACAGTGACTCATGGCACGTCATACAATTTCTCTCTACTAAAATAGTCTATAATCAGGTGACTATGGGAGATTTCGCATAACGTTTCCTTAGAGAATCCAATTTGGATCACATTAGTGGCATTGGAAGGAGGACATAGAGGGCTACTGCAATTCGAAATTTTAGAACTGGATGATCCGAAAGTACAGAGATACATCAGCGGCAATATTGAGCTCCTACAAAGTGAAAAAAAGTGTGTAGGAATTCAAAGGGCATAGTAGAGAATTATTATCGGTAACTAATTCCCAAGGAAAGAAAACACAAACACCTAGTAAGCAACCTGGAAGCTCTAGCATGACTCATGAAGAAGAAGAAGATATGCTACATGATATGTCAAAATTACAAGACCAAGTGCAACAAATGTCACTCTCACAAAAGCTAATAGAAGCTAAGATAAAGGGCGTGGAAACTAGTATGGATGATTTGAAGATAAATTTGAAGACAGATTTGAAAAATTTTCTACAATAAATACTTACTAATGGTAGAAAGGTAGTAAAGGAAACTCATGATGCAAACAAAATAAATGTTAATCATGATATCATAGAATCTAATGTGGGATCGAAGACCCACCATATTCCAAAAATCAATATGAGGAAGTTTGATGGCAAGGATCCCACAACATGGATATTACATATGGAGCAATTTTTCGATCTCAATAATGTGCAAAACACACAAAAGGTACATATTGCAACTTTATATTCGGAACCAAATCAGTTTTTATGGTATCAATGGCTTTGCTCTTCTAAAAAATTATCACTTGGGAAATTTTTACGGAAGAATTGATAGCACGTTATGAGGATACAAAAAGCAAAACTGTGTTTAGCCAATTGATAAGTCTCAAACAATAGGGTTCAATAATGGAGCACATTGAGGAGTTCCAAAAATTGAACATAAGGGTAAAAAATATTCCAGAGGTGCATAGGATTGATGTGTTCATAGGGTCTTTATAGGATAATATCCAACATGATGTTCGCCTTGGGGAACCTGATTCATTAGAGAAGGAATTCAGGTTAGCAAGAAAAATGGAAAGCAAAATTATGGCAACAAGGAAGCATACCACTCACAACTGTAAAGAGGGAAGTGTTGTTGCCCCTAGTCTTCCACAACCTATAAGGTTGACACCACAACAATTGGAAGAAAAAAGAGCAAAAGGGCTTTGTTACAGTTGTGATAGAAAATACACTAAAGGTCATAAGTGTGCTGAGAAGAAATTAGTCTACATAGGTTGTGAAGAGGACGAAGAAAAGGAGCAATAAATGTCAAAATAAGAGGATATACTCCAAGAACAAAGCCTAGATAAAGAAGAAATGAATCCGACCATATCTTGTAATGCATTCGCAGGAATTACCACTCCTCAAACCATCAAGATAGAAGCACAAATCAAGAAGAAAAAGGTAATAGTGTTGATTGATTCAGGAAGTACCCACAATTTTATTCATTGTAAGGTAGCAAAAGAATTGAATTTATTCTTATATCCAACACCAGAGTGTCAAGTGATGGCTGCAAATGGAGGAACAATAAATTACTCTAGAAAGTGCCATAATATCAACCTATCCAAGGGAGAATATGTATTGACTAGACCAATGCTTTCCATTCCAATGAGAGGTGCTAATGTTGTACTAGGAGTCCAATGGCTACAATCCTTCGGTACAATAACTTTTAATTTTCAAGAAATTTTCATGAAATTTTTTGTGGAAGGAAAAGAAGTTGAATTAGCGGGTATTGTAGGGAAACAGGAAAGGTAATTAGCTCTAACGGTATAACAAAGCTTCTAAAAAAGGAACAAAGAGGTGTAATTGCACAATTATGTTCACTAGATGTTTCCACATTGGAATCATCTATTTCTCCAGATCTCCAAAAAGTTTTGGAAAATCATTCCAAGGTATTTGAGACTCCCAAAGGTCTCCCACCTATTCGCGATCATGATCATGCTATTCATCTGATTCCAAGAAGTGTTCCTCCAAACATCAGGCCATACAGATATCCCTATGACTAAAAGAGTGAAATTGAACGTATAGTTGCAGAAATGCTAGAGGTTTGTATAATTCAACCGAGTTAAAGTTCTTTCTCTCCTTGAGTAGTATTGGTGCACAAGAAGGATGGATCATGGCACATATGTTCGGATTATAGGGAGCTCAACATGTTGACTATTAAAGATAAGTTTCACATTCCTGTCATTGATGAATTACTAGATGAATTGCATGGATCAATTTACTTCACCAAGTTGGATCTTCATTCAATATATCATCAAATCAGAATAAAGACTAAAGACATTCAGAAAATAGCATTTATAACTCATGAGGGTCATTATGAATTTTTTGTCATGCCTTTTGGCCTTACCAATGCACCTTCAACATATCAAGGTTTGATGAATTCCATTTTCAAACCATTCCTTAGAACATTTGAGTAATTATTTTTTCATTATATACTAATCCACTACAAGTGTTGGAAGGATCATGTTGAACATGTTGATAGGGTGCTACAACTACTGGAGGAGAAACAATTATATGCAAAAAGATCCAAATGTTTCTTTGGAGTATAAGAGGTGGAATATCTGGGTCATATTTATCTCATGAATGAGTTCAGGTAGACCCTAGCAAAATTAAAGCCATTAAGGAATGGAAAATCCCAACATCCATAAAGCATCTACGAGGATTTCTCAAGCTGACAGGGTATTATCGCAAGTTTGTTAAGAATTATGGGAGAATAGCAGCACCTCTAACAACATTATTGAAGAAAGATGCATTTTCATGGACTCCAGAAGCAACAAAGGCCTTCAAACATCTTAAAGAGGCAATGTGCCAAGCACCGGTCTTAGCGACACCGGACTTCACAAAAATCTTTATTGTGGAATGTGAAGCTTCAAGAAATGGAATTGGTGTTGTTTTAATGCAAGATGAAAGACCCATTACTTTTGAAAGTCGTCCAATGAAGGGAAATTTTTTACACAAAGCTATTTATGAGAAGGAAATGGTAGCAATACTCCATGCACTTAAGAAATGGAAACCCTACCTAATGGGAAGACACTTCAAGGTAAAAACGGATCATGATAGCCTTAAATACTTTTTAGAACAAAGATTATCCTCTGAAGAGCAACAAAAATGGGTCACAAAGATGTTGGTTTATGACTTTGAAATCATCTACAAAAAATGGAAGCAAAATGTGGTGGCAAATGCACTCTCAGGAAAGGATGAGGATGTAGAAGAATTGTTTTGCACCATTTCTATTATCCAACTAGATTGGATAAATGAAGCAAAGGAGGAATGGAATAATGAAAAAGATGTTTCGGAACTTACTCAAAAGTTACAATAGGATTCCAGTACGTTTGATACATTTAGCTGGAAAAATGATTCGTTATGGTACAAAGATCACTTGTACAATTCTCCCTTAGGAGGGCACTCAGGATTTTTAAAAACTTACTACAGGGTTAAGAAGGAATTTTTTTGGGATGGCTTTAAATGAGATATTCCAAAGTTTGTGACGGAATGTTTGGTTTTCCAAAAAAATAAAGTTGAAACAATTAAGACACCGGGTCTATTACAACCTTTATCCATTCCAAGCCAATGTTGGGAAAATGTTTCAATGTATTTTGTCACATGTTTAACCAGGTGTGAGGGAGAGAGTGTCATCATGGTGGTAGTTGACAGACTTACCAAGTATGCACACTTTTGTGCATTATCACATCCATTTAAAGCCAGTACAATTTCTACTGCGTTTATGGAAATAGTTTAAAAGCTACATGGAAACCCAAAGATTATTGTAAGTGACAGAGATCACATTTTCACTGGAAATTTTTGGACAAAATTATTTTCTTGTCTTGGTACTTAGTTAGCTCATAGCTCATCTTATCACCCTCAATCTGATGGGCAAACTGAGATAGTAAATAAATGTTTGGAAGGATATCTCCGCTACTTCGTATCTGATAAATAGACACAATGGGTCAAATGGTTGCCTCTGGCTGAATGGTGGTAAAACACTTCCTTCCATACAACAACAAAAATGACCCCATTTATGGCACTTTATGGATATCAACCACCATCCATCACATCATATTTGAGAGAAAATTATAAGGTTCAAGCAGTAGAACATCATATCGAACAACAACAACATGTCCTCCAACTCTTAAAGGATAACCTCATGTTGGCACAAGATAGAATGAAACAGCAGGAAGATCAACATCACAGTGAAAGAAGTTTTGATGTAGGTGATTGGGTATTCCTACAACTACAACCATATAAGAAAATTTCTCCCAAGCAAGCTAAGAAGGACAATAAATTATCACCAAAGTATTATGGTTGATACAAGGTGTTGCAAATGATTGGTACTATGGTATACAAATTGGAGCTTCTTGTAGCTTCTCGATTGCACCCAGTTTTCCATGTTTCATGTTTAAATAAGGTTATAGGCGACAAGCTCCCAGTTCAAACAATAGTGTCAGAACTTGATGAGGAAGGAAAAATTATATTGGAACCAGAAGCAGTCACAGAAACAAGAACTCGATAGCTACAAAATTTATCAATTTCGGACTATCTTATCAAGTGGAAGAACTTATCCACTAAAGATTCCAGATCGGAGGATGAAATTTTTATATAAAATCATCCAAAACCACTCAAGCGTTGAGGACAACACTTTTTTGAAGGAGAGGGGCATGTTGGGTCCCTATAATACTAGTGATTACCCCATTACTATTGTAGTTGTATCCCTTATTAATATTGTTGTGCCCCTATTGTCCCCATATTGTTATTACTGTACCCCATAGAATCCCTCTATTGTTATTTTTGTCGCTTTATATTATTATTGTTAGGTCGGTTGGGTTATATTGTGAATCCTTAGATTCCTATATATAGAATGGAGGTTTTGTCATTTGAATCATCCAAGAATTGTTCATTTATAATGTAAAGGAGGTTGGCCCCTCGAAGAGGTTGAATTCTAAGGCGTTGATCTATCTTTTCTATCTTTTTCTTGAGCTGGTTTCATAACAATATTAATTTATTATTTCCGCTATTATTTTATAATATTCCTTAGGAGGCCCATTGTAGACCTCAAAATTTCTCTAATGGAAGATTATTGTTGTGCAGAGAAACAAGAGTGATACATTCTCCTCCCCTCTTGCCCCTAAACTTATTGTATTGCAAATTTTTGTTTAACCATCCTTAAATTGGCTCACAATGAAGGGAGAGGTTTTTAATTATTGTTGTATCATAGTTCGTGGTTTTCAATTTGAGGAACTGAGGGCGACAGGTCTACAATTTGTGGTGATGGTGTGCTTCTTTTAGAGGGGCGTCATGAAACATTTCTCCTAGTCAAGAGTGGCAAAGGAATATTTCCCAAAGGGCTTCATTATGTTGTGGATGGTGGGTACATCCCAGGGTGACCTTTATTGTAATCAATCATTCTTTATAAAAAAAAATCACAATTCTAAATGAGGCCTGGTCTTTGAGCCATTGGTCATTCTCTCAAGTTTCACTCCTTTGGTTTACGACTATACAAGTGTTTCATTCCCCTACACTATCTTATGTTAATTGGGAAACTCAGTGATAAGTTCAATTCATGGGACTATATTCCTCTTTTAAAGAGGACCAATTTTGACAATTAAAGCTCTCAATTTGGATAAGGGAAAGTGTATTTTTGAATTAAAGTCCACATGTGCTTGAAAAAAGAACATGTCGGCCCATAAGATAAATTGGGCACCCATTGATGACTATAAATACATGTCAAGTGATCCTCATTTATACATCACTATCATGATCATTCTTTTTCCTTTGGTTTGTCTCCCACAATTCTAAGATGGTTCATGGAAGTTCACTCACACAGATCTCATATTGCAGAGTCTGAAGCTTTAAGTGTGTTTAGGGTTTTTGTTTCCAGTCGTCATCATTCTTAAGGAAAATTTCAATCGCAACCACAAACTCATGCATGTTGTTGGTGGGTTTAAATTTTACGCACATTGATCCTCGCATGTGGTTGGTAGCTAGGGTTTAAGTGTTATAGTTGACCGAATATTTCGTCAGTTGATGGCACATTTCCTTAGCTGACTGCAAATTTTGTCAGTTGAAGCAGAGGTCAGAAATTGACTGCAAGTAGTGACAATTGATCGTCAACTTCTAACCTAGGATTTTGATTATTAACATTGCTGGGTTCATCTCATGGATGTTACATAGTTTATTTTGTTTGATAGGATTATAGTTGAAGATATCGATCATTGCACTCTCTTTTGTTAAATCATTAAAAAAAATCTAATAAGAAGAAGAATTTAGGAAGGTTTTCCTCGTAGTGGGTTTCATCTTGGCCTCTAACCAATCCTGGTGTCTCTATTTGTGAATATTTTTCTTCTATTTTTCCTTTATGTTCTGTTGCATTGATGATGATATTGTTATTTTTATATAATTTCATATGTTGTTGAATAATGTTGTAAAACTAAATAATGATATGGTTTTGTGGGGTGAATATAATATGTAAATGAAGAAATGCAATCACCTAAAGTAAAGAAAAATATAGCCCTCAGAAAATTTAACATTGGGTCAAAGTTGGACTAAAGAAAAGTCATTGAAGATAACCCCTATGAAAACACATTTGTTGGAAGCAAGAGAATATGGTAGAGACCTAAAAGAATGGTAGGGTTTGAAGAAACCCTAGGAAATTTGACTATTAGGGTTTTATGGATATTATGAGGTTAGGGTTTGAAAGGAACCCTGAATAATGAAAAAATTTTGGGATATGCAATCTAGAAACCCTAGCATTATAAAAGTGAAGATGTTCTAGCCCTTGTGATAGGATCAGTGTAACCATAGATGTGATAGTCTTACTGTTTGGTCAATTTAGTGTGATCTAAATTGTTATTTATATTGTCAACCCGGGGTTCGTAGACTGATGAAGTGAGGTGTACTATATGTACTTAGATAACCATTTTCTTAAGTTTTTGTCATTTTAAGCTTTTTAGTTTTGTTTTTGGATTTTATTCTTTTCTTACTGTGTGGTGACGAAAGTGAAGTGTGAAGTGTGTGGAGTGTGAGTGGTTATGATTTCTATACTTGAAAATTGCTCAAAAGAAATCTTTACAATAACTGAAATGAAACCAATCAAAAAGCGAACTAATGGCAATGGCCCAGTATCCTTGCTACTGAAAATGAAAAGAAGGCAAAAACTTGGAAAACAACTCAAACTAAAGTAAAGCAGCTAACTCACACTACTTGAGCTTTTTAGATCTTATGCCCCTTGGCTCAATCTACCTTGGGGAAGTAATTATGAGCATAACAAGCAATATGATATTTAACTGTTAAAGAAAATAAATTGCATAAGGAAACTAATCACACTACTTAGATTCTTCAAATCCTTTACCCCTTAGCTCAATCTACCTTGGGGAAGTAATTATGAACATAACAAGCAATATGATAACTAAATATAAAAAGAAATTAATCACACTACTTAGACTCCTTTAGTTCTTTACCATACAGCTCAATCTACATTATGGAAACAACTATGAGTAAGTAATATGACACTTAAATCACACCACCGTTAGTGATCTTCTGATCTCCTGCTGATATAGTCATTGACCACAAAAAGAAATCATAAAATTATTAAGTAGTATGACACCTAATTTAGCAGAAAAAGAAATAAACAAATAACAATTGGAAAAGGACAATGCTGAATGTAAATTGCAGAAGATAAAGGTTAGCAAGCAGGACATGATGATCACATATGCCAAAAGTTATTAAAGCAAATAAAAGATTGCCCAGGCTGCCTAAAAGGACCTACGAAAAACACTGATCAGTTTATAAAGACAAAGAGATAAACAGTAGAAATCATAAAGCATCACATCTTATGTACAAACTAATGAAAAAATAAAAGCATAAAGAAACTAAACAAATACTTTACAGGGCTTTAGTATGCAGGGGCCCTCTGCCACTTCAGCCAATCAAATGATCACAAAACTATCTTCATAACAGTCTAATCATGTATTCAAATCAGCAACATGTAAAACAGTGGGGTGGTATAACCAACAGCGTACGGAAATTACATAATAGCTCAGAAATTCTATACAACAAAAGTCTCTTTACAGCGTTTGAAAATGCATTATTTATAATGTAAAAGTCCTACAACTAACTAATCAACTACTTAGGTTATTAACTGCGTGCCATGGACACGTAGATATCATGAGCCGAGATCTAGTTAACTGTCGTTATGCTTCTTAAATCCTGGAGTGGTGGGCTGTTAGATTCGTTGTTCAAAACCAATCCTTAGGTGCGCTGGAGCCTCCGTGAGCTAGGAACTAGGCCATGGTTCATTCACGTGCCTTTAACAGTATTGTGCCACCACTGGACTCTTCAGTTGGCCACGTCTTTGACTTAGGTTGACCGCGGCTTCAAAATGATGATTTGGCCGTTTCAAAGGGACACGATCCATGTACATGCCATCTGGAGCTTTCCCATATGGCCCGTTCCTTCAAAAGACAGTTGGAGTACAGCCTTTAACAAAATGGCTACGGAATCTTGTGCGGGCTGCGGAAACCTGTGCTGGCTGCGGAAATTGACAAGTTTCCGTAGCTGCATGAAGAAAAGACTAAACCAAACAACAGACATCAGTATAGTTAGAAAACCATAAAACAATCCTTTTTAAACTATAATGCAATGATTCAACCATTGGATGAGTGAAGTGAATGGAGTATGAGGGTTAAGAGGGTGTGTAGGAAGGTTCAAGGTTGAGGCTCAACACTTATTTAGGCCTGATCACTGATGAAGTTGGTTGAAATATAATGAAGGCAACAATGTTATGTGGATAATGGAAAATAATGGCCCTCGAAAGCTAGTTCAAGAGAGAGATGATCACCTCTCATTGAAGATAAGTACTTTTTTATGTATGTTACTTCTTCATGTCTTTACCTTTTTTAAGATTTATTGCTTAGATCATTGATTATACTTCCTACATGTATATTATAATATTTGGATACTTCTAACCTCCTGACGATATTTGATAAGTGGATCCTTATTGAGGATCATCATGTAGGGTAGTTACATTGATTTTTTGATATATGGGGACTTGATACTATTGTTAGTGTTTGTGATAAGCATGATAACCATGATGATAAAAGTTTAACAATAAGATTGATATCCATGATATCCTTGTTGACCTTGTTCAAGTTTTGCTAAGCTTAGTAAATTGGGAAATGTGATAAATTTGGATTCCTTCAGTTGATGGTTGAGAAATATGATAAATAAGTGATGTAGTGGTTATAATCTTTAATGTATGATAATGCACATGTCAGTTTCCCTAATCATATGTCTCTAACCCCTAATAATAGTTTGATGTGGTATTCATATGTGATGATAAAGTGGATGATGCTAACATGTTATGACCATGATGAATATATTTTGTATAACATTATATATTTGATTTCATGTTGTAACAATTTTGTTGATGCATGAAAGTATTATGACAAACAAGTTGATGTCTTAATTAATATTGATTAAAGTGACTTCCCATTCACAGGGAGAAACTCTCCATAACTTCTCTACACCTACTATCATTTGCATTAAATGTATAGAAGATTATTTATTTTTGAAGTAATAATTTTGGACATAAATAAACAAATATCTAATGGTGTTGGTCTAGAGAAAATTCTAGTATGAGAAAAATTGTTTCTCCTAGTCCAAGCCCCAACCACATGTAAGAAGGCTTAAGAATGTGATTATAAGCATCACAACCACATGGAAGAAGGTGTATGGTTGTGGTTGTCCATGTAGGATACAAAAGCTAAATCCCTATGCATAAAACTAGGAGAATGGCTAGAGTGTGAGAATCCTACAGTTATGGAGAAGACAATATAATGTCCTATGAGTAGGGAAGTTCGAATCTTTGACTTAATATAGTGAATGTGAATGTATTGAATAAAATTTTGTTTGTAGGGGACTAGAATATGCATGTTATTATGTTATTTTGATTCAATCATTGAAGTTAGAATATGTCATTATTTGACAACAGTTACAAGGATTTGATAAGATTTGGCTTATCACTTTAATATAGATGAGTTGTATTGGAATTTGGATGTGATGCTTGATAGTTCATAAATATGTTTTGACTTATGGATTGATTGAATTTAGTGATAAAAAATTGAATTTTTTATTTGATAATTGATGATTTGCCTTGATGACAGTTCTATACAGGAATAGTAAATTTTAGTGACTAAATGGTATTCAATATTGAATTTGTATTTGAATCATTTGCTTTGGCATATTGGTTGAAGTATAAAAAAAAATTATTTAGTATGCAATAATCTCACAATGAATGCATGAAACTTATATGACTTATCCTTGATATAAAATGAAAAAAATAATTCATAGTATGATTATATTTATGGCTTGATGGATTTTGATATACCTTAATTAAAAAAAATGGCATGACAATAGAAGAATTGTAACTTGGTATTTGGAGGTGAGCTCTACCAAACACTTGGTCTGAAGTGTTTTTCAGAATCATATTGGTAAAAAACATTATGGCTTCGATATTAGTTTCGATTTGGAATCTAAGGCTTGATAAGTCAAATTAGTTGATTCGATTACACAATGTTGTGAGTGTTATGATTGCAGAATGAATTGTACAAAGAAAGTTCATTGAGCCAGATATGTCTCCATTGACAGTTACCAAGTGAACCCAGGAAAATGTGTTGATCCAAACCTCTACTTCAAAAGTAGTCCAATGTGTGACTTTGATTTGGGTTTTATATGGTGGTGGCCTATTCTTGATATGTAATGAGCCTCTGATGATCAAAGTAAGAAGGAGTTGGCCTCTGAAGTTCGAAATGAAGAATCATGGCATGATGAATTACTTTTACAAGTTTGGAAAACAAAATATATATTGTGAAGCTATTGAATAGTGTTTGGAAAGTAGAAGTTCAAACCCTTGGACACTATGATTCAATTTCAAAAAAATTATGAAGAGATATTATTGAAGCTACCTTGGAAACCCCCAGTTGATTGAAGAATTCATGTTCCATGTTAACATCCATCTGTATATATATTTTTTGCAGAGAAAAACTTAATTCAATTTATGATTGAGTTGCCTCATGCACATTTGGTTTCTACTAAGCATCGTTTGAGATATTTGCATGGGACGATCAATTTTTTGTCTGAAATATTCTTCCCATAATATATGAATGCATGTATCTACTAATGTTATTTGGGATCATTATTGATGACATGATCACATCTAGGTGCTTCTTTAGTATGAGACATTCCATGATGACAATTTCATAGCTTTAAGCATGACCAAGGTTGAGTACGATGTTGCTAGCATGGCTAGTTGTGAGGTAGGCTAAAGAAACTCTTTGAAAATTTGAACAAGTTTTTGATATGACAATGATACATTTTGATAATAAAGAGTGGGATCTGATTGGCATAAAATACCATATACAACTCAGACTAAGATATATTCATATATTGAGATAGTTTTATCATATGACTCAGTCGTAGGATTTTGGTTTTTGCCTCTTTGAGAGGGAGGATGAATAAGGTATCTTTTGTGATATATATTTGTTCTAATATAATATTTGATTTTATGTCTTGCATGTACAAGAGACTGCTGCTATTGATACATTATGGTTGAACTCTTCACTGAGTTTTTTATGCTGGTACTAGATATGAGCATGATAATATGTTTATGATCTACAGAGAGAAAGACAGACTCAGGACACTGAGTGATTAGGTTCTAAAAATTATGTTCATAAGTCAATTTTTTTAAAATGGTGTGCAACCCAAATTACTACGTAGTGCTCATCATCTTGAATCCAATGCAACTCATTTCACGTGAGACATACATTGTATCCTCCCAGAAACACAATCTATTCACTTTGTCAAACATGTAAAAAAAAAGGCCAAGGAAATGAAATGGCAGAGTCTTTAGTGAATGGGGAAGCACCAAGTTGCAGGCTTCCCTTATCCCCATATTTCATAGATTACAGAAGGAAGAGGTCCCTGGTTAACAAAATTGGGCCCCAACACTATCGGGTTGCAATATCACAATAAAAAATCAGAAGTGGGCCAGCAGTAAATAATCAGCCCCAGAGAAATGTTGGAGTGCGATGTGAGAAATCATAATCTCATATCACATGGATAAAATGCATTTACAGAATCAACCCTGGTAGAGTCAGGTTGTGGTTGGGATATCACAATCACATATCGCACAACATAGCGGCACATTATGGATAATCACCCCTACTCCGGCCGATTGCGATTTGTGATGGAACTATCGATGTTGATAGTGTATGGCCATCATGTGTCCTCCTAATGGTTAGATAAAATTTTGGTTGGCAAGAGAGGTCAAAGGCCAGGGTCGATCTCATGGCATCCCATACAATAGCACCAAGGTTTACCATTGAGCCTACAACATGTGACTTAATAAACTATGGTCAAAGGTTATATTTTAAATTATGTTGACCATCAAGTTGGTGAGTGACCACTAGCATAACCACCAACAACCGTCCAATGTGAACACCTTATCTATAGCATGCAATAATTATGTTATCGCCATGGTAACCACACCGCCAACTGCCCATCCAAACACCCATGTGACTACATTATCTAGATGACATGACATTTTTTTTTTATAATCGTTGGTGGGGTTATGGAAACAATTATCCATTCTACAATTTCACCTGTTTTGCGACAAAATATTTTCCCAAGTAGCACTTTTTTGGGCGAAATTGGAGGATCATGCTGAATTTGGAGCAATTTGTGGATCGAATAGTGGGCTAACTAGGAGAGGTCATAGCTTCTTTTTCTTTGACCAAATTAGATGCAAAAGGAGGCTAGGTAGCCATTTTTGAACATGTCGAGCTCATTAGAGCAGGTTGCAGAACCATTTGAGCATTGTCAAGACATATTTGTATAGTTTGAAGCATAATAAAGAGGCCAAAGCTATTGGAAGCTCAAGCATGGAGATGTAGTCCATGAGGGGTGAAATTCTTTATAATGTTCCTGTTATAATTTGTTTTCGATGATGTTGTGTACATTTTTATGTTTTTGTTCAGTATCTTATTTATGTTAAATTTCTGATAAGATTAACATAAAAAGTCATCATTTCACTTGCAAAAGTTCATGAATCCTTAAGCCCAATGAAAGCATTTTGTTTCTAGTATAAGTAGGATAATAGCACAATAATATAATATTCTAAATTAGATCCATGGGCCAAATATCCCCCTATTTGATCTCCTAGGGTGAGGAATTGAGATGGAGGTCTCCTACAGTTGACGGATATTAGGACAATAGTGTATCACCTCTATCTGTTACCTATACGGTCAAAGATGTTTTTCACCTATATTGGTCTACATAGAGTATACCTAAATTGGCATCATACCATAAGATGGGCTTGCTGGAATTACTGCTCCATGTTTGGTAAACGAGTTGAGGGAGTTCTTAGAGGTGTGTTACCCAAGTTGATTATGATGCAGGTATTCTATCACATGACACCTCAAGGTCATTGTTGGGGATATCAATAAGAAATATGATTGTTTTAATCCTTACCTTGTATAGGAAGTGGCATCTCATCCATTTATTGCACAATGGGTTGGTTGTGGTCCTTTCTTGGTAAGTTGTATCTTTCTTATTACTCTATGAGATGACTTGGGGTGAGAGTGTCCCATAGGAATTTCCCCACTGTCATAGACATTATGTGAGAGAGTCCCATAGGATTTGTATGGGAAGTTTATGATTGCAGAAAAAAGTATCTTCCCCATACCTAGTCGACTCGTCTAGAACAACAGAAAGCAAAGAATATAGAGTTTCCCTTAGAGAAATTAAGGAATGGAAAGAGGCTTACTTGGAATCTGTTGCAAGCTTTACTTTCCTCTTTGCTTGTAAGCATCAACCGTAGCTTCAAATTCTATAATCAGAACCTTCACATTCAACCAGAACAAGCCAAGGATCTACAACATCTCACGTAGAATAATTCAATAAATCTTAAATGAATCGAGAAGGTATTTAAATACATGAATGTAAATGTAGCACAACACACATAGGAAAAAGGGATACTCTTTGTATTAATAGAAATAGGAGAGAGTTTACAACCAAGAATAGTAGTTGACTTGTCCTTCCTTGTCACAAGGCATAGCTCAATGTAACCCTATTGCATGAATATGATGAGTCTCTTAGATTCAATGCATTAGCATGAGGGCATGACCAGCCTCCAAAATTGAACCCTGATGTTATAGATGGAAGTAGATTTATAGGAATGTGTTTTGGTTTATGAATTCTTATCCATTTACCAATCTAGGCTTGACATCCACTTAAGAGGGGAAGATGAGCTCAAGGGATAAGAGGTGAAATATTCAAGGGAGGATTAAATAGGACTCGATCTTCTTATCAAAGGTAAATGGTTAAAAGAACCCTTCGAATATTTTGGAAGAGGAAACTTAATAAATATTTTTAGTTTTCCTGAATTTATAGAATCAATGTACCCCAACAAGGAGCACGCTGTTGCTGACTAGCACTAGTGCAAAAAGGAGTAACCAAAGCTAAACGTAGGTATCTAAAGGGGCAGGGAGCACTAGGGCTTGAAATTTTTTAGTAGTTAGACCCAGAAACTCAATCATTTGAAAATATCATGCTTAGGATTTGTCTAGGGATGATGACAACATCTTCATCGATGTGGATTGATCGAATTTGTAGGTCTATTGACCAGTTGTGAAAAAATGGCCTAGAACAATACCTTCCTCATTTCCATTAGATTCTAGTCTCAGATGTGTTCCCTAATCTGGTTCTAGGTAGAGAAGGTATCCTTAATCATACACTTTATGATGTTTCCCAAGTTGTAGAATTAATTTCCCCACTTGTGATGATTTTGAATGGTAGAAGTGGCTCCCCTTAAGAATAGAGGGTGGTTGCTTGGAATTGCCTCTAATGTCCAATTATTCTTCTTTTATATTTGAGAATTTTTAGCATATGAGTAGAGACAATAAAGAGATAAGCAGAGATGAGTTTAGATGAACAATGATGGAAGTTGATGACAAGATACTTGAGATAAGACGTGATTTGATAACCTAATTCTTACAATGATTATGTGATACAGTTGGAATTTCTCCCTTGCTAAGAGGGAGTGATAATTTGGTAGCTCGGTGACAATCTAATCATGGATCTAGATTTCTCTTTTTGAGAGGACCAGTTTTGACTATTGAAGCTGTCAATTTGGAGAAGGCAGGGTGTATTTTTGAACTAAAGGCCACATATGCTCAAAAGGATAGGTCATCCAAATAGAGAAATTTGACACCGATGGATGGATATAAATGCAAGTCAAGTGACCATCATTTAGACATCACTATCATGATTCTTTGGTTTGGATTTTGTAGGTCTGACATGCTTCATGAAAGTTCACTCACACAGGTCCAAGATTGCAATGTCTAAAGCTCACACATGTGTTTAGGGTTTTGGTTTCTATCATCTTTTATGATGGGAAATGTTATGCCTATGAAATATGGGGATCCCAAGAACCCAATTCTAACTGTGCAAATTAATGGAGTAGAAATTCCAAATGTGCTCGTAGATTTGGATTTTACCATAAATGTCAATACTCCTGAAGCTATGTATGCATTGGGTCTTCAAAACTTGAAACATACACCTATTGTGTTAGAGATGGCAGATCGATCTATAGTCAAGCTAGTAGGGATATTTGAGGACATTACAGTCTCAGTTGATTCATTACATCACCCTATAAAATTCCTAGTGTTGCAAATGCAATCCCCAACTGGTGGTCATCTCATGATTCTGGGAATACCATGGTTGGCAACTGCAAATTCTTACATTGGGTGTCGTTTTGGGAATATGGCTATCTAATATGGGTAGGTTCCTAAAACCTTGTGTTGTATCCTCTTGTAGAACCTAGTCCATCAGTGAAGTCAACTAGCTGCAAGAAACCTCTACGAAGGGAAGAGTCTGAATCTGAAGATAAGGTCTTAAGACCAGTCCTTACTATTGGATAGGCTCTTCAGCTAAAAATAGAAATAGAAGATGACACAATTACAACTTCCATTAGTGATCCTTGTTCTATTTCAGATTCGAATCAATGAATTCTAGAATATGTCTTGAGTTGTGAAACACAGGAAAATATTGAAACAATGGATGGATTTGAGGAACTACCTACAAATGTGTCCCATGACAAAATTTATGTAGAGATAGAGCCACAGAATACCCTAAATATTAATCTAGATCTATTAGAATCCTAGAAAAAATAGCTCCTATATGTTCCCCGAAAACTCAAATAAACCTTCGCCTGGGACTACATAGATATGAAAGGGATTCATGCCAATCTATGTACCCATCATATAGACATCAAAGAGGATTGTCATCCTATGAGATAGACCTAGAGGAGAATAAACCCCGCTATGAAAAACATTCTCAAGGAACAAATTCAGAAGTTGTTGGATGTAGGATTTATTTACCCCATTTCAGACAGCTAATGGGTTTCCTCGTTGGTGATTGTTCCCAAGAAAAATGGTAAGTGGTAGATATTCATGGATTACAAAGAATTAAATAAGGCAACACAAAAAGACCATCTTCCATTACCATTCATTGATCAATTTTTGGATACTTTGGCTGGCAAGAAGTTCTTCTCCTTCCTGGATGGATTTAGTGGGTACAACCATATCCAAATAGCTCCCGAGGATCAGGATAACACTACTTTCACATGCCCTTGGGGAACTTTCACATACGATATCCCTCCATTTGGTATTTTTAATGCACCTACAACATTACAAAGGGAAATTTTAAGGATTTTCTTTGATCTGGTATCTGATAGTGTTGAGATATATATGGACAATTTTACTCTGTACACGAACTTATTCGAAGAAGGGTTGGCAAGTCTAGAAAAAAGTTCTTGAAAGATGTAAACGGGCGCATGTCTCTTTGAGTACAGTAAAATGCCACATCATGATGGAGGAAGGAATAGCCTTGGGTCATTTACTTTTAGCTATTGGAATTCAAATGGATCTAGCTAAGATAAAGGTAATATTGCACTTCCCAATATCCAAAACACTCACACAGGTGCGTAGCTTTATCGGTTGTGCTGGTTATTATAGGCACTTTATAGAAAAAAATTCTAAGATAGCACATCCGCCTTTTCAATTGCTGACAAAAGATGCAGATGTTGTGTGGACAGATGATTGTGATGCATCCTTTATGAAAATAAAGGAACTTGTCTGTAACGCTTTGATGCTTTGAGGGTCAAACTAGACATTACCATTTCATGTTCATGTTGATGCCTTTGAGACAGCGGTTGGGCCAATTTTGGGACAACACATGGACAAGGTGCCATATGCAGTTTACTATGTTAGTAAGAACATGGCTCCTGCTAAGTTAAAATACGCAGTGACTGAAAAGGAATTCCTTGTCGTCATCTATGCCATCAACAAGTTTCAGCATTATATTACCAGGTATCCAAACATTGTACACACTAATCATGTAACAATCAGGTATCTGATGAATAAACCCATTATTCCTAGTCGTATTACAAGATGGTTGTTGTTACTTTAATAATTTGACATCACCATAGTAGATAAACTAGGAAACAACAATGTGGTTGCTTATTTTCTGTCTAGACTAGATAATAATGCTGAAGGTACAACCATATAATATATTTTTCCAGATGAGCATCCTTTTACAATTTCTGCTAACAATTTATGGTATGCAGATTTTCCTAACTATCTTGCTATAGGGAAAGTACCACATCATTTATCATACATGGAACAACAAAAAATTATTCATCACAGTACCCAATATTCATGGATGGCGGGGTACCTTTTTCACATAGGGGTTGATGAGAAAATTAGGTGCTGTGTATATGAGGATGAAATTTATGAGATATTGAAGCCTACCCATGATGGCCCTTGTGGGGGAAATATCGCAAACAAAAGGACAGGTCACAAGGTGTTGCAAATGGGATATTATTGGCCCTCTATCTTTCGGGATACTGAAGATTATGTCTGAAGGTGTGATAGTTTCCAACATATGGGGTAGCCTGGAAAAACAGATGAGATGCCATTGCAGCTTTAGGTAATCCTCGAACCCTTTGAGAAGTGGGCAATTGATTTTGTTGGACCTTTTAACCCAACTTCTCATCAAAAGGTTCACATTCTGGTCTGCACTGATTATGTGACTATGTGGGTGGAAGCTAGGGTTGTTGCGAAAGCAACAGAATAGGTCATTGCATATTTTATTTTTAAAGAGATTTTTGCTCGATATGGTACTTCGAGGGAGATTTTTTCAGATGGAGGGGAACAGTTCACATCCTGCATGATAGCAAATCTTATGCAGAAATATGGGGTCAAAAATAGGGTGACAAATCCTTACCATCCCTAGGTGAATGGGCAGGTATAAAGTAAAAACAATGTATTGGAAAATATATCGACAAAAACAATAGCAGGCCATTGTTGGGATTGGTCTCAAAAAATTCTAGAAGATCTCTAGGCATACAAGACAACATGGCAAAATACAACTAGGTTTTCACCATTTGAGTTAGTCTATGGGAAATCCCCCTTGTTTCTGGTATAATTTGAGATCAGCATGCTCAAGACAGCTTTGGAAGTAGGATTAGATTTATCAATGGCAGAGAAACACCAAGTTGAATAGCTCAATGAGTGAGGTGAAATATGTTCAGCGGTTGTCCAGAAAACTACTGCCATTCAAGAACAAAGAATGAGATGGAACGATAAATTTATCAAGAACAAGGTGTTTCATACAAGAGATTGGGCACAGATCTATGACTCCCGTTTCAAATATTTTAAAGGAAAGATTCACACTCGCTGGATGGGACACTATGAAGCGGATGTTGTGTTTGAAAATGGAACAATCAGATTGGTTACAATTGATGATACTCGTATTTCTTTCTTAGTGAATAGACATCATCTGAAACTATACCACTATTTAACTTCTAAGGATGCCTTCATCGAACATCTCTCTGAAAAATCTGGTTTGATGGTTGTTGGTGCAGAGAACGCTCCCTTTGCTTGTTGCTCTTCTTAAAAAAGAAAAATGACCAATAAGTATAATATGTTGTTACTGTTTACTTGTTTGTCTTTTGTACGAATAATGATCAAAATTTGATAAGGAGGAGTTGACAAAAAATTTCCAAGTAATAGTTTATGCCATTACTCCGTTGTTGTTGTTACTCCGTTGATGTTGTTACTTCGTCGATGTTGTTACTCCATCAATGTTGTTACTCTACCACTGTTGTTACTCGTGAAAAATTTTCTATGTGTCGGCTATTATTACTCTGTCATTATTGTTACTCCATTAGTGTTGTTACTCCGCTGATGTTGTTACTTCGTCGGTGTTATTACTCCACCACTGTTGTTACTCCTGAAATGTTTTCTAAGTGTTGGATGTTGTTACTCCGCCATTGCAGTTACTCCATCAGTGTTGTGACTTCACCAATGTTGTTACTCCGTCAGTGCTATTACTCTTCCACTGTTGTTACTCCTTCAGTGCTATTACACTTCCACTGTTGTTACTCCTGAAATTTTTTCTAAGGATGTTGTTACTCTGCTGCTGTTGTTACTCCATCGCTACTATTACTACATTGATGTTGTTACTCCACTGATGTTGTTACTCCATCGGTGTTGTTACTCCATCGATGTTGTTACTCGGTCAGTGCTATTACTCCACTGCTGCTATTACTCCGTCGATGTTGTTACTTCACTGGTCGCTTTGATGTTACTCCACCACCAAGTAGGTCGCCAGGTACGTCTCCGTTGACTCTTGCAGATTCAATTAAAATATTCCATTGACGAGACACATACATGCTGTGGATGACCACATTTAAGTTAGGAGGGATCCCATAATAAACAAACAATAGCATATTTAAAACCATAATAATGACACATTATTAGTAAATGTGGTGTTAACGGTAACCCAAAAACTCTATGATTTCGTAATAATTTCCTTGACGCATTGGAATTTGAATTACATACACCTAATAACCAACCAAGTCTTTTCCAGTACACCCAAATTAATCATTGTAATCATTTCACTGTATTACCGTGACTTTGCATTACTCTTCGCATTTTTCAAAAACTTACTGGCCACTTTCACCACTTTTTACCCCATGCTCCACCAATGTTGTCACCATTGTTGTTAATGTGGTTGTTGCTATTCTCTCCCTAATATCCAACTACATCCAAGTTTTGTTACTATTTCCACAACAATGGGTGGGTTTGTTGTGCATCACAATCCGAAGGACATCACCTTGGTACGCAATAATAGAGAAGTGTGGCAGATTTTCGTCATTGCAGGTTGGGATTTTTATTTAATAGGTTGCAGGGATTCTACAAAGGGATTGCAGTAGAATTCACAATCAATTTGGGTGAAGAGAGCTCTCAGGTTAGAGGGATAGAAATCATTGTCATAGAGGAAACTATCACAGAGGTTAGTGGATTTCCCCAGCTGGGACAGAGCTAGTTTTCACGGAGAACTTCCCTTCCGGAGTCCCTTGAAGCATTTCTGCAAGCTATCAAGAGCATCATCCAAAAAGGCTGGAGGTATCATCAGAACTCATTACTGCATTGATGGGGTGAGGTAGAAGGTTTTGTAATGAAATACATAACTTGTGAAGGGTGATACACCACTGTACTTAAGCATCATTTCAAGGTGTTAGCTTGCCTTCAATTTCCACAGTCAGAGATCTTCTCATTGAACATATCGTTCTTTTTTCTGAAGAGCCTCCAATTGATGGTGTAGTCTGCTCGACGTTCGCGACAAGTTGCAGCATTCCTTACTAACCACGGCCTGGTTTGACTATTGGTTATGCATGCACTAGCCCAGTTTCAAATCCCATGGGCAACATTCCAGGAATTGATAGAAGAAGACATAGCAGATGTTATAGCTACTAGAGAAGAGGAACCAGAAGTAAGGGAGGAGGAACTAGCAAAGGATGAACATGTGGACCAAGAAGAGCCTGAAGAAATGGAGATGGAAGAAGGAGAATTATAGCCAGACAAGGAGCTTGAAGTGGAAGAAGCAGTCGAGGCTATTACACAAGAACCATCCTCAACTATGGAGGCAATAGAGGAAGAGGAATCAGAGCCAGGAAGGCATGAGATGGAGGAAACTATCAGTACCACATCTAAGGTTGTTCCACAAGAAATGGCCTTGACTGTGGAGTCAGTGGAAGAAGAAAAACCGAGGGACAAATGACTTGAAGTAGAATATATTGTGGGTAGTGTAGGCGAGGATGTTCCACAAGTAGTAACCTTCACTGTGGAGCCAATGGAAGAATATAGACCAGAGCAAGAGAGGCTCAAAAGAAAAGAAATTGTGAAGCCGATGAAGTAAGGAATTATGTATATGATGGAAGGGGTTGACACGGTGATAGAAGAGTCAAACTTTGTTAATGATGTGCCAAATGGAATAATGCCAACACCATTTGCTTAGGAAGTGCTAGACACAGGTGGTGGTGCCACACAAGAACCACCACCAACCCAACCGGTCCCAAAAAATGTGGAAGGAATAAATCCCGGGGTTGAGACTACTCCCCAAGAACCATTTTCAACTGCGAGACAGGAGGAAACAAAGGAGGAAGCCTCAGGCCAAAGTGGAATTGTTGTAAATAAGGGGAAGGAGCTTTAGGTTACAAACAAAATTGGTATAGGCTAGGAAGAAAACATTTTCAATTTCCTTTATGTGCCTCCATTTCGACAGGAGTGAGAGTGTCTCGTTCTCCCCGACTCTCAAAAAAGGAAGTTGTTGTTCCTCCCATTCTAAAATTTGATGGGTTGGTTAAGCATCTAGCTGTTGTTAGTCTATTAGCTGCTAACTCTCAGCAAGGCCCTTCTGAAGAACAAAAGGAGGAAGAAGTGAATGCTTCTGAAATAAGGGAACCCTGATCAAAATGTTGGTGGATACTCCTATGATTGATCCACCACTTAGAACTAGCTCTCGAGCTGGTCGAGTTAATTGTTAAAAGGAAGCACTTACTCCCGAGGAAGGGGGACCAAGGAAGGAGGTCCTGACAGATGAACTCATGGATACTCTTTTGAGAAATCCACTACTTGATGAAATAGCTGCAAAGTTGGTTCAGTTGGTTGGAAAATAAGAAGTGATCGAGAGAGAGGAACCAAGGGAGGATAACCTGAGAAAAAGACTAGAAGATACTCCTTCGAGCAATCCACCACCTACCAAACCAACGACAGGGGTAGATGAAGTGGTTGTTAAGCAGGAGTGGATAGAACAATGCGAGCAAAGGATGTCACCCCTTAAAAAGAAGTATCGGCTATAGTTCAAAGATACAATGTGGTTGAAAATAGAGGTTCAAAGGCTACGGAGATAGGTGCATCGACTTAAGAAATAGGTAAGGAAGTATAAACGGTGGGCTAAGAAGCCTAAGGGTATGGTGGCTGAGGTAGAAACATAGGTAGATGATGTGCCGACAACCTATGTTGCTTCTCAAATGGATCCCATCGAGCACCTATTCGACGCCCGTGAATTACCTTAACAACCTAGATTTAAACTTCGAAATCCACCACGACTCACTATCAGAATGAGGTGAAAAGATTCCAAGAGAAGTCATCCAAGGTTAACTTACGACTGAGGCATGTGAAGCAGCAACTCAAAGTAGAATGGTTGGAAGGTAAAGTTTTGGAATTGAAGCTAACAAAGAACAGATGTTCAACGTCGCACAATAGGTAATGGCATGTCGCCTTCCTACTTCTAGTTATGCCTTGTTCTTGCATGACAAATTTATTTTCTTCTATTTGGAAAGCATTAAGAAGGAGGTCATTGAGGAGATCAAGGAATCTGTATAGTTCCTCCATATCTTGAGAATCCATGACTTAGTAATGCAACATTTGATTTGTGAGCTCTATTTGCATGGATACTTCCTACGCGATGACACAGAATTTAACATGGTCCCATATGTGGGGGACATTCATTTAAGCGCTCTCACCTCCTACACTCTCAACTAGATAAACTAGTAGAAGGCTTCTAATACATTTGAGTCAAATCAAAACATGAAGCCAGTTATGATGAGAGGAGAGCACGAACAGTCTGTAACTATGTACAATAATCACACCACCTTTTCAGAGATTGAGAGAAATAGAGAATGGATGTTGAGGACACAGAAGTGGTGCATTGATCTTTGTGTCAAACAAATACTCATGTTTCAAGATAAGGCCCTTAATAGTTGTCAGAAAAGGTGGATGATGTCACCTACTTCTGTTCGGAACAGGGAACGTTTTGGAGCACCAAATTTTGCATGGGCACTAAGTTGGTTACCAAGGTATGTTGCATGCATCGAAACATGTGCAGTTTGGTGGATGGGACTCCGGCTCAGGTTCCCCATCATTTGGATGCTAGTAGAGCATTATACCCCAGCTTATAACATAATAGATGATCGTTGGAAGGAATTTCTCCTTTCAGAAGGATACAAGGTCCCAGGAATAGATAGGGAAAAATAATATGATCTCACCCAGCTCCATGAGGATCACAACCTTCTAACCCAGACCTGGAGAAGATGCGAGCTACATGAGGGCATGCAGAAGGCTAGTTGGGGTAGATGTTAGGGACCAAATCTTCTTATATTTTCTTTACCTTTTCGCCCATCCTTCCATCCTTTTTGCACCAATTGATATAAATTTATTGTGATAAACCCATGAGGTAACCCTTCTTTCTTTGTCTATTGGAATATTTAATTCATGATGTAAAGTCATGGGGATTTTGCCTGTGTGAACTAGTAAAACTTATTATTTCCACACATTCCGATGAACAGGTATTGCCTTCACAGTATGTAGCAACAGTCTCGTGATTCACAATGGTTTTTCAACAGTGTTGTGACAACATAACCAACTCACAGTTATTTTCAAGCTTATTTTGGATCTTTTTTGTTTTCGCTCTCTCGACAATTAGTTGATGTTCCGAATTGTTGTATATTTTGGGCATTAGTTGCCAGGTTTTGGGGAATATTTTATTCCCTATGTATTGGTATAAAAGGGATTTTATTCTCGTCTGAAGGGTTAGACATGCAGAGATATGTATTGTAACAACTTTGTTACAGATTAATAAAATACAGGCAGTTTCGTTATTCTTCCTTTAGTTGTAAATTGTAGTAGCCCTAATCAGAGAGCTGGGCCCGCTCTTCTGATCAGGTGTTATGTATTTATTTTATGTATAATTTTTTATTCGTTGTTTTTTTATTCTTTATTGTTGTTACATATCTCTATTGATTGTTGTGAATGTCTTTTAAGTTCTTCCATTTATTTCCAACAGTTGTTGCAACGTTGTTTTCATTTCTGAGTTGTGATTCCTTGGTTGGTGTATGATTGTAACCTTTCCCATGCATATACTTTGTGAGTTATCTTAAAAATATGTTAAAGATTACACTTGTAAAAATAAAAGTGTGGAAAAAGTAAGCTACAACCAATAGGCATGTGAGTACTCGTTGCTACCAATCTTCATACCTAATTATCACACACAATATATATATATAATATATATATATATATATATATTATATATATATATGGAAAGAGAGAGAGAGAGAGCGAGAGATCGAGAGAGAGAGAGAGAGAGAGAGAGAGAGAGAGAGAGAGAGAAAGAGAGAGAGGGGTTATTCGACAAGTACTCAATATTAATTACAACTACAGATCTATGAAACAAAGTCTGTTTCTGGCCCATATCTATTATTCCTATGTGTTATGGCATGATTTTTTTTGTAATGAATGAGAAGGAATATATTTTCCCAACTTATTTACAAACTAGGAAGCTCTTAAATGTCCATGTGAAGAGGTTTTACTGATTGAAGAAATTGGTAACTCCATAATCATGAACAACCTACAAACAATAAATATAAATCACTAATATGTATTTGAATAAAAAAAGATGACCCTTTGGAAAAACAAAACTACATTAAAGAAAATCTAAACCAACAGAAAAGATTAAAACTTACATATTTAGCGTCAATTTGGTGTGTTGTGTTTGACTAGATTGATATATAGAAACGAATTACACTTGAATTGAATAATAATATTGGATTAAACTATAGCTTTCCATCAATTTGATTCAAAATAGTGATGAACAACCTACAAACAATATATATAATTAACTAATATATATTTGAATAATAAAATATGAATCTTTGGGAAAAAAAAGCTACATTAAAGAAAATCTTAACCAACTTAAAGATTAAAACTTACATATTTAGCATCAATTTGGTATGTTTCATTTTACTAGATTGATATATAGAAACAAATTACACTTGAGTTTAATAATAATATGGGATTAAAGTATAGTTTTCCATAAAGTTTGAATGCATAATTAACTATGAGAAAAGTCAAATTTTCTATTATCAGTCGACTCTAGAAATCAAATTGCCTATAGACCACTATCAGATTATAATTAACCAATGCAAGTTATAATGATTGAATTTGAAAAAATAATTTATTTATTTCTCAACATTATTGAAAAATCATTCTTAAATGTGAAAAGATTTTAAATGAAATATCCTCTTCTCCTATCCTCTCGCTACATAAATCCATTGTCACAAACAACCTACAAACAATAAATATAATTCATTAATACTTATTTGAATCAAAATAAATGAATCTTTGGAAAAACAAAAGTGCTTTTAAGAAAATCTAGACCAACTCTAAAGATTAAAACATACAAATTTAGCATTAAGTTGGTGTGTTATGTTTGACTAGATTGATATATAGAGATAGATTACAGTTCAATTGAATAGTGATATGAGATTCATACTTTTCCATAAAGTTTGAATGCATAATTAGGTATTGAAAAAAATCAAATTCTCTATTGGAAATAAAATTTCCTATTGACCACTATTACATGCAAGTATAATGTTTAACTTTGAAAAACAAATATTTATATTTCAACATTATTGAAAACAAAAAGTTCAAACATTTTATTGGACCATCACTTGGAAGGTCTAATTTCTAGATTTCATTGCAATATTTATGCCATGATTTTTAAATATTTGTGTATTTATTTTTCATTTTTAAGCTTCATAGTAAAACAACATAAATTTAATCCTTGAAAGTAGCTCATGCTTAGGTAAATAACCTATTTACCATGAGTTCCTGCCCACAATAATTTAAGGAAGTATTTGCATAAAAATAACTAGGAACAAGATGAAAATAAATATGCCTGCCATTATCTATTTAGGAGCAAAAGTGTAAATGTGCAAAGTTAATAGTGGTTACAACCCACCAAAAGTTTATGCAAGTCGTAATAGATAATTAAAGGATGAAGGTTATTCATGTTTGAACATAAATATTTTTTCTTATTTTATATAATGTTTTAAGGATATAAAATATAACAATATTTTGTTCATATATTTAAAACAACATGGTAAACAAAGGAAGCTTCCCCAAAACAAGTAAATTCAACATGTATAGTACATGGCTAGTTGAGATACTTACATCCAACAACCAACACATTACAATTTTAGAATCTAAATGGTTTCCCTAAATGTTTGGATGTCGATTTTTCTTTTGGTTTTGTCCTTCTATTTCCAACTGTTAAATTTTACTTAATCACATTGTCAGTACAAAACATTGAATTCTTGATTGATAGTAAGTATTGATTTGAGTATTTCCATTATGGGGTTTTGAGTTTTCTTTTAAAGAGTCTTTTAAAAATCTTAGGTTCTTTCATTCATTGTAAAATATATGTACAAAGCGTTTTCTAACATTTAGTGTTGTTTTAACTTGTCCTTTTCTATATAGTAAGAAGTTTTCATAATTTCTATTCCTTCATATATGTTTTAGGATTTTTTTTTTTTATTTCGTAATCCTTTTGACATTTTGAGTAACAAACAAATAACATACTCTACCAAATTGATTACCAATTCAAATTTGTATCTCTTGTGAACTTGATAGGGTATTTGGTGAATGAAATCAAAACTTACCAGGAATGGTACTCAATATTTTGTAGTCTAACATATAATCATTTTCCTTAGATGCTTCTAATTTTCTTGAAATGTTGCTAACTATTATTAATGTAGGTGGAGAAAGGTGAAGGTGTAGTCCCTTTTCTCATATAGTGTTATAGGAAGGACCATCATTGTCAAAGGAAGAATCTTTCAAACATGTTTATAGTCTCATAGAAAACACCCTTGTATATTATAATGTTGCAAAAGACATGTCAAATAAATGGAAGAGAGTGATTTTTGGCAATGCAAGATCCATGCAGTTATTTTAGTAGGGAGACATTTTCACACTTACACATAATATGGAAATTAGAGAGCACATCAAAGAGATCATATTCAAACCAAGTGTAGAATAAATTATTCAAATAAATAAAGTGTGCACTCATCGTGTTGTGTTAAAGATGTCGTAATGCACCTTGTTGTGCAGTGTTATAGTGTATTTTACTTTTTTTATTTGGACTTCGGCACATATATCAAATTTAAAATTGGACATGCCGCATCTATTTTTAATTACACTAAAGAAATCTTAGTTTTTAAATAAGAAATAATTTGCAAATGGTATTAAATAAATTTCATTTTTAAATTAAAAATAGTTTCTCAACTATACGTGTGGGATAAAGTAGATTTCATTTCCAAAAAAATTGACATATGTATCTATAAGTTGATATAAATGATTTGACTTTTAAATAAAAAATTTTTTTTTTATAGATGGGTTATTTTTTATTTCAATAAGTCAATTTTTTATAATAATAATAATAATAACAATTTTATTTTAATATTATCATCAAATTTATCTATATTTAAAGTATATAAGTTTATTAAAATTTTTAATAAAATTTGCCAAAAATTTTACATTTTAAAGTTAAATTTCTTGATTCAAATGTTCTCTAATTATAATCACAAATATGTAATGTTCTTGACATCTTATACCTAATAGCATGCTCTTTTTTGCATAAATTGAAAATATAATTCTTAAATCGTTACATACATAATAATAACATATAATTCTGTCCACATGTGGTAGCTCAAGCGGCAATGGCCGTGGAAATGAAGTCTCACCGAACCGCAAGTCTTGGGTTCAAATCTTAGGCTACCCTTCCCCGTTGAGGGGTACTTTATGGACATGTAAATTGAAGAGTCCTACCCTAGCCTACAAAAAAAAAACAATAACATATAATTCTTAAATTGTTACATACATAGCAATAACAATCTGAATATTATTGGTACAAATTGGTTAGCTACAGTCCAAGGTTTTCTACAAGGATTCTTGAAGAATTTTCATACTAAAAAAAAAAAAAAATATCTCAATAGAAAGTCATAAAGAGAAATAATTAAAGGATTTGAAGAATTTTCATACTAAAAAAACAAATAAATATCTCAATAGAAAGTCATAAAGAGAAATAATTAAAGGATTTAATTACTTCGTAAAATTGTTATAAATTCATTTGTTTATTCCTCTAATTTATACATACATACATATTCGAAATGATGGGGAGTATGCTACCCTCCAGCACATCTGAATATTATTGGTACAAATTGGTTAGCTACAGTCCAAGGTTTTCTACAAGGATTCTTGAAGAATTTTCATACTAAAAAAACAAATAAATATCTCAATAGAAAGTCATAAAGTGAAATAATTAAAGGATTTAATTACTTCGTAAAATTGTTATAAATTCATTTGTTTATTCCTCTAATTTATACATACATACATATTCGAAATGATGGGGAGTATGCTACCCTCCAGCACTCGTTAATGATGAAAAAAATACTTGTGTTTATATAAAAGGATAAACTCCTTAAAGATTCATTAGACTATACTCTTGAGTGTCCTTTCTTGTTTGATTAAACTTTAGACTATACTGTTCAATACGATTTCCTATTGATTAACATTTTAAAATATTAATTAAGTAACATTAATAATATGTAAATTTTAAAAATGCTATTAAAAAATAGTTTAAAAAATGAGATATAAATAAATATCCATTAAATTTAATTACAAAATCAACCCTATAAACCCTGGAATCCAATAATTCTAAATAACTCCTTACTCATTTAGCTTCCATCAACCAATTCAATCTTGCTAAAAAAATATTACTCCTTTAAAACAAAAATTACACAAAAATATAATATAATATATAGGTCGGATGACTAACCAATTGAATCTTACTAAAAAAATATTACTCCTTTAAAATAAAAATTACACAAAAATATAATATAATATATAGGTCGGATAACTTGTGATGGACATAAGGCAACGTGGCAACAGATGAGGTCAACTTTTGATATGGCTGCAGATTCCGACATGCCAAACATTATTTTATTCATTCACTCCCCATCAATTTATCACTCATCGGGCTTTCCAATTGCCAAACATTATTTACTGATTCTACTTCCCAAACATTTTGTATTCATTCACTCCCCCATTAAATTATGATAACTTCTTCCCATCTTTATTGTGTTAAGAGTCAGTGCTTGTACCATGTTTGGACTACCTGGGAATCCCCGAGGGACATGTCCACTAGTGTAACCCCACGATAAGGAAACATACGTATTTTATTACTTTACTTGAAGGATTCCACCTTGTTTATATTGAATTCCATACCTTTTTGCCTTTCTTCGTATCACTCAATGGTAGCATCATGCTCCCCTTTCTTCGCATTTCTTTCATCGGATATCTCTAGGCTGATACCATGAAACGCAAACATCCATTTTTTTTCCTATATAAATTTGAATTACCTCATCTAAATCACTGATTCGCTATACGATATTTTTCTTCTTTCCCTTTTGTCTCTCTTCTTCTTCCCTCACTTACCCATGTTAAGATCTTCCCTCACTTACCCATGTCAAGATCTTGAGTGGCCACTATTTTATTCGGGTTTCCTCATCCTCGGTGATCCTTGAGAGTCCATGCAGATTAGAGCAATTCCTACATCATGAATTGGCCCTCCATCATATCTGATAACCTAGCCACCACCATTACCGAATATTGACAGAAGAGAGCCTCCTCTCCAAATAACCTCCCTACATTCTATTTTAGTGCCTACATTATGGATGCCATCATTTTTTACATGACATTTACAACCATGGGTTGGAAATGGACCTTACAGGACCCCTACCCAGTCCATCTCAATCATAAATAAATATGGGAATCAAATTATATACCTCACTTCTATAAAATACGCCATGTTTTTGTTTTTCCCCTACATCAAATAATTTTCAATCAGAGAGTCCGCAAGTTTTCCCAAAGGCCACAACAGACCTATTTGGTGTCAGAATTTTTTTTATTAAAGAATGGCTTACCTACAATAGAGGTTTTTGTATCACAACTGATCCACATGTCCTTCCTTTATATGTTTCTAATAAATTATTAGCAAGCAGGATTGCCTAGAAGACTTTGGGAAAAGATCCGACTAAAGTTCTCAAAGATAGAAAGAAGTCATTATGGCCCTCTTTCCCTGTCAAATGTGGTTCTTTTTCTTTAACAAATTTTGTTCATGCTATTAAAGAGTCAGCACACATGGGAGCCCTCAGACTTCATACATTTCCTAAGAGGCAATTTGATCTAGAAAAGGTGGCATATAATATCACTATTGCACTAAAGCTCAAGCAATACAACCATGAGGATAACAATTTTGAAGACTTGTTACAGTCAGTTGAATCCTTTGAACAAGCGATTGAATGGGCAAAGGTAAATCTAAAACTATAATATTTTCAAAGATTTCAGGAATTCAGAAATGAAAGGCTCGAAGCGATCCCAATGAATTTGTTAAAGGCCAAGGATAAGCCTACACCAAGTGTCGCTATTGATAGTGGAGGTCCTACTTCTTGAGTAGATTCTCAGGTCAATATTGAGAAGACACCAGACACAGGGAAACCTCAAGATGCAGATAAACATAGATTAGTCCAATAGGAAGTCAGTTGAGAAGCAAGTGATGGGCACCCCAGCTACATAAATCAGTCTAGAGGTCAAAGGTAGTAGTTTGGAGCAAGAGTGGGACTAATTTAATCAGAATTTCAATGCACTCCCAAAGAGACAAATACCGAAGAAATAGTGGAGTATAAAACTCCTATGCATGTTCACAAGGATACAGAGCCCAATTCTATCACTGAGCAGTCCAAACCTATGGAGGAACAAGTGACAACATCCAACATAATGAAATTATCCCTCCTCTGCCCACATTAGAAATTCTTCTAGAAGTAACTTAAATACCTCCACTTGATGTGTTCTATAGTCCTCTCCACAAGGTTGTAGTAAGAAGGCAGAGAAAAAGAAAGGGTAGACACACCGGAGTTCCCACCTAGAAACAAGCCAATGGACATAGTTTGGAAGGATACTCCTTTCAATCCAGCTGAGAACTTGACTAGGCTATCACAGTTCACAAGAGCATATGCATCGACCACTATAAACAAGGCCACTAAAGTCTCTACTTTGTTAAGGGAAAAAGAGGAGAGGATTTCGTAGCTCGAGCAATAGCTCGAATCACAGACAGCGAGCGTAAATAGGAAAGCGGCCAAGCAACTTGCCCAATTAGAAGAAAACTTGGAGGTCATGAAAATAAGTCATGAAGGTGATATATCGGCCAAAAACTTACAACTCCAAGAATGGCAGCAAGCCATGGAAAGGTACAAGGATGTTCCCACTACTAAAAATTTCATTAAAGAGGCACTCGAATGAAATTCCCTTCTGGTGAAATAGCAAGGGAATTTCCGCTAAAACATGTCACACATTGCCCTTTATCTGACCACTAGCAACCAGCTGATAGATAAGGCAATCGACCAAAGAATCGAGTTTAATGATTTAAACACCAAAATATCTGAGTTCATCGAATGGTAGGAAATGGAAGATGGAAGGAAAGCCAATTTGCCCGAGATCGAGGAAACTCATAAAGACATTCTCTTCACAGATTGGGACACGAGAATAAAATAGGCTGAGGTAGCAGTCACAAGGGTGGCTGGGGTATCAAATAATATCATTAAGGTGGTGAATCACACCCTATTTACCACCATCTTAATTAAATAAGGCAATTTGAAAGAAATGCCTGATTTAAATTCTTTGTATAAGGCTTGTAGGAAAAGGCAAAGACATAAAGGGAGGCAATTACAAAATTGACCAGAACCAACTGGGATTCATATTGGTAGTACCTCGTCAAGCCACACAACTAGATTATGACTTTCAACTGTTCTCTTCATATGACTCAGTGGATGCTTCCACCTCTCATCGATGGGATTTTCACAGGACAACTCAGGACACATTTTTGGGCAACTTCTCAAATTCAACCAATGATTGATATTTGCAATTTGAAGGACAAGCTGGTAGACAACAAGTCACCTTCTTAGTACTATTCATTTAGCCACTATTTATTTTTGGAGTTAGTCAACCAGTTAGGAGGAAGGTTGTTTGAAACCTCCTCAAATTTTGTATAGTCTATTTTTTCACATTAGTTTGAATAGCATTTATAGCCTTCTCATGCATTTAGAGAAGGGTCTAGAATTTTCCCAAAAAAATCTGCAAAGAATGCACTATTTTAAGTTTGTGAATACTTTAGTGAAATTATGGAACATGATCATTTCTTTTATATATCATACTACTTTCCTTTGTTGATGAACTATTGTATTCTTGGGAGACAATTTGATTTGAAGAAAGAAGTTGGTCCATGTCATTTGTTAATGAGCAACAATCTGCAAATATCGTACTATTATCTTGTATGATTGTTTATGTTTTCCTTTAATTAATGGAAAAACTTTACTTTCATGAATTATATGTGAGATTTATTGTTTTTGTTAAGAATTAGTTTCACTTGTGTATGATGCCTAGATAAAATTGTGATTTTCCTACATAACTCATCATATATGTGATATATTTTATAAAATTCTTTGACTAACTATTTAGTCAAAGGAATTATATCCATACGTTATCATATTTGTTTAGTTTTGATTAATCTTTATTATCACATGTTAAGAAGATATCTTTGTAAATCACCTACCACACAGGAATACCAGGTTTTATATTAGAATAAGCTAGTCAGAGAATTGAATTATAGAATAGGTCATTTAGATTATCATTATTCTATTGCAAAATACTCATGAACCACCCACTCTCATCTTAAACCCACACTAGGAAACTGGTCCTATTATGCACAGTCAGAGCCACCACTTTAAATGGAAAAGGAGTTATCTTAAGGTCTGGACTAGGTGGTTATCACCCATATTTCTGAAGCAGAATTTTGAGGCTGCAATAGATTCCCAATCAACACTAATGGATTTACATTAGGTATCATCAAAGAAATGTGAGGAAGTTCTCGTTTCCTAGTGATACTCTCTCTCTCTCTCTCTCTCTCTCTCTCTCTCTCTCTATATATATATATAATATAATATATATATATATTATATATAGATATAGATATATATGAATGACCTAACCAAATTTTCAGTTGACATATGGAACCCCCTTGTTTGTGGGACAAAAGAGTCCCTCCACAAAACTACTTGATTTCTTAGTTTACAAAGGATTTCTTAGTTTACATAGGTGCCCTTTCCCCATCTAGATTGACACATGTGACTTTCAACAAGGGAACACATGTTCTACATAGCCCAACATGAAGTTGGCATATGAAATGTCCTTTTTTATGGAATAATGAACCCTATCTTACTACATAATTCATGAAAGTGTATGTACCTTACCCCTCCTCACACATGTGACCTCGGAGGAGGAAACAAAATTTTTGAATCATTAAGCACACTAGTGCTATATATATATATATATATATATATATATATATATATATATATAGAAAGAGAGATATATATATATATATATAGAGAGAGAGAAGAGAGGAGAGAGAGAGATATATATATATATATATATATATCTATATCTGACCTAACCAAATTTTCAGTTGACATATGGAACCCCCTTGTTTGTGGGACAAAAGAGTCCCTCCACAAAACTACTTGACTTCTTAGTTTACAAAGGATTTCTTAGTTTACATAGGTGCCCTTTCCCCATCTAGATTGACACATGTGACTTTCAACAAGGGAACACATGTTCTACATAGCCCAACATGAAGTTGGCATATGAAATGTCCTTTTTTATGGAATAATGAACCCTATCTTACTAGATAATTCATGAAAGTGTATGTACCTTACCCCTCCTCACACATGTGACCTCGGAGGAGGAAACAAAATTTTTGAATCATTAAGCACACTAGTGCTATATATATATATATATAGAGAGAGAGAGAGAGAGAGAGAGAGAGAGAGAGAGAGAGAAAGAGAGATATGACTCTCATAGGTTTATTTAAAATCATTAAACCATCCACCTAAGGCATATTGTTAGGTCCGTATACTACCAGTGTAACCCCGTATTGTTGTTAATACAAACCCCTTATTATATGGTTGTGCCCATGTAGCCTCCATATTGTTATTATTGTGGCATATAGAAGCCCACTATTCTTATTATTGTGCCCTTACATTATTATTGTTATGTTGGCTCTGATTATATTATGACCCTTGAGACTCCTATATATAGAAAGGAGGTCTTGTCATTTGTATCATTTAAGAATTGTTCATTTGTGTATTGTAAAAGAGATTGCCCCCTTGAAGAGGCTTATTTCTAAGGCATTGATCTCTCTTTTCTATCTCTTTGTGAGCTAGTTTCATAATGTTTGGTATCAGAGCTTTGGATTGTAGGGTTTCACTACTCCAAACAAGTCATCGTGGTATGTTCGCTACAACCTTTTTTCTACAATGTTTCAGAAGGTAAAGAAAACACCCATTTACAAAGAAATCTTGCTAAACTCTGTGTCCAAATTTCAAATCTTGTCTCGCTATATTTACAAAGATATGATATGAGGAAGTTAGGGTTTTTACAAGCCCCAAAATTTCATCTAAGACAGGTCATCGTGGTATTTTCACTATAACCTTTTCTCTACAAAGTTTCAGAAGCTAAAGAAAAAACTAATTTGATAAGAAATCATTCTAAATCTCGGGTCCGAATTTCAGATCTTGTCTCACTACATTTTCAGATATATGATCTAAGGAATTTAGGGTTTTTGCAGACTCCCAAATTACATCCTAAAAAGGTGACCATGGGAAAATCGTCATAATTTTCTCTCTAGGAAACAAATTTAAATTTCATAAGAAGTTATAGAAGGACAGATTGCAGTTTTTTGTGCCTAATTTTCATATCTGAAGGTCGAAATAGTGACACATGGAATGTCGTACAAATTCACTCTACTAAAACATTATATAGTCAGGACATCTTAGGAGATTGGGCATACCTCTTTCATGGAGAATCATATTCTGATCAGACTTATGGATTTAGAAAGAGGAACCAAAGGGCTACTGGAGTAGAAAATTTCAGAACTTTGAGATCTGATAGTGCAAAGTTACAGTCATTTCAAGATCGAGCTCCTGAAATCAAGAAAAGACGATATGAGGAAGTTTGATGGAAAGGATCCAGTAAATTGGATACTACAGATGGAGCAATATTTTGATCTACATGGTGTACCACTGCTACAAAAGGTATGTATTGTATCTTCATATTTAGAACTAGATCAACTTTTATGTAATAAAGGGATTTGTTCTCTTCAAAAACTTGTTGCGTGGTCAATTTTCATGGAGGAAATGGTAGCACATTATGAGGATACAAAGAGCAACACCTTCTATAGAGCAACACCACAACAATTGGAAGAAAAAAGAGAAAAAGGGCTTTGTTGCAAACTTGAAAGAAAAATTATGGCAACAAGGAAGTCTACCCCTCACAACTATAAAGATGGAAGTTTTGTTTCTCCTAGCCTTCCACAACCTACAAGGGTTACACAACAAAAGTTGGAAGAAAAAAGAGAAAAAGGGATTTGTTACAATTGTGATAACAAATACATTTAAGGTCATAAGAGCGCTGAGAGGAAATTATTTTACATTGATTGTTGAAAGGAGGAAGAAAATGATCAAGAAACGCCAAAAGAAGAGTATATACACCAGGAACCAACCTTAGAGAAAGAAGAAATGAATCCGACCATATCTTGTAAAGCATTGGAAAGAATTACCACTCCTAAAAATCTCAAGATAGAAGGACATATCAAGAAGAAAAATTTTCAAGAAGTGAAAGATGACATCGAGAAAGAAGAAATGAATTCGACAATATCTTGTAATGCATTGGATGGAATTAACATTCCTCAAACTACCAATATAGAAGGACATATCAAGAAGAAAAATGTTCAAGAATTGAAAGATCACATCAAGTCTCAAGAAATAAATTCGACCATATCTTGTATTGCATTAGAACAAATTACCACTCCTCAAACTATTAAGATAGAAGGACATATCAAGAAGAAAAAAGTAAGAGTGTTGATTGATTCAGGTAGTACCCATAATTTTATTGATTGTACGATAGCCAACGAATTGAATTGCTTCCTATATCCAGCACCAGAGTGTCATGTGATGGTTGCAAGTGGAGGAACCATAAATTTCTCTAGAAAGTGCCATAATATCAAGCTATCCATGGGAGAATATGTATTGAATAGCCCAATTCTTTCCATTCAAATGGGTGGTGCTGATGTTTTACTAGGAGTCCAATGGCTACAATATTTAGGTATGATAGCTTTTAATTTTCTAGAACTTTTCTTCAAATTTTTTTGTGAAAGGAAAGGAAGTTGAATTGAGGGGTATTGAAGGAAGACTTGGAAGCATAATCAACTCTAACAACATGACAAATCTTCTAAATAAAGAACAACGGGGTGTAATGGCACAATTATGTTCACTAGAGGATCCCACATCGAAATCATGTATTTCTCCAGATCTCCAAAATGTTTTGGGAAATCATTCCAAGGTATATGAGATTCCCAAAGGCCTCCCACCTATTCGTGATCATGATGATGGTATTTATTTGATTCCATGAAGTGTTCCTCCAAACATAACGCCTTACATATATCCATATGCCCAAAGGAGTGGGAACTCTTTCAAAAGTTGTAGAAGACCCCCGTTCAAATAGTATTGCGAGAACTTGACAAGGAAGGACAAATCATATTAAAACCTGAAGCAGTCATAGAACCAAGAAATCGAAAGCTATGAAATAGATCAATTTCAGAGTATCTCATCAAGTGGAAGAGCTTACCTGTTGAAGATTCCACATGGTAGGAAAAGAATTTATAAATAAGCATGAAGATCTACTCAAGCGTTGAGGACAACATTGTTTGAAGGAGAGGGGCATGTTAGGCCACTATACTACTAGTGTAACCCCTTATTATTGTTAGTACAACCCCCTTATTATATGGTTGCGCCCATGTAGCCCCCACGTTGTTATTATTGTGCCCCATAGAAGCCCACTATTCTTATTATTGTGCCCTTACATTATTGTTGTTATGTTGGCTCTGATTATATTATGACACCTTAGACTCCTATATATAGAAATGAGGTATTGTCATTTGTATCATCTAAGAATTGTTCATTTGTGTAATGTAAAGGAGTTTTCCCCCTCGAAGAGGCTTATTTCTAAGGCATTGATCTATATTTTCGTGAGTTGGTTTCATAATACATATTGTCAACAAGGAGACCATATGTCTCATATTCAAATCCAATTGAGTCCCTTGGGTTTATGAGTTACTGTTTCCTTGGTGATTTAGATGCTCATCATCCAAATATTTTGAAGAAGATAGGGAGATCCCATAAGATTTTCTTTAGATATATATATATATATCTATATATATATAATATATATATAATATATATATATAATATATATATATATATATATATATATATATATATATAATAGATATTGCATCACATATTTAAAAATATAAGCTTAAATAATTGATCAATAGTGGTATATTTGACAATAATTATGAGATGGGAAGGTCAAAAACTAAACATCAAACTTGAAAAATCATTAAAATCAATGTAAAAGAAATCCAATTTTATAAGAGGACAATAATTACATCAATAGGTGTGTTAATCCCAAAATAGGCCTTCTAGAATTTTAATTTACTTATATGTAATTATTATATGGATGGCGTAAATGTAACCTCCATGGAATACATTAGAATAGTCATAGTAAATGTTGATATAAGAGTCCTCATGAAAATTCCATGTGATAAAAGTTGAAAACAATAACCAAGGATGATTATGCACTTACTCCAAGTTGAATGTTGGGCAAAATCCTACTGATGGGGATCACTTGTGATTGTTTATGGCTAAGGAAAATGGAAAAGGAAATAACTAAGGCTTTGGAAACGCAAAATGGCATTTTTGGCACATTTATTTATGAAAATAATGGAAATTAGGAGGAAAAGAAGGTGAAACGTCATAGGTTCCATGTGACGATGAAATTGAAGGAAAATAATGAAAATGAAGAAAATAGAGGCCTCATTCATAAAAAGGCTTCATATGATCAGTTGGTAACCTTTTGTCAGTTCACCATTGGATCTCTCTTCTATTTTCTCTCTCTCTCTCTCTCATACACTTGGCAACTTAGAGTTTTCTTGGAACACTCTTGGTGGATGTGGCATACTTGGATTCTTGGAGCAATAAGGCAAAGGAAAAGTAGGAAAGTGCAAGAAGGCACCAGGATCAGCAACTACATCATATTTTCTTGTAGGTACCGAGTTGCATGTATGTTTCTTTCACTAGTTTTGGCATGCATGGCACATGCATGTGGTTTCTTAGTTGTGATTTCTCATCGGCATGGTTGCCTAGATGGGATATGTGTTGATCATGCATGCATGTTAGTTGTATATGTGTCTCTCACCCTTGCATTCCATGTGCTTGTTGCATTTGCATGATGTTGTTCATGATTGTAGTGATGTCGTGATTTGAAATTTTAGGTGTGATTATGGAATGCATCACTGTGAGTGTATAACTGGTTACATGTCAATATATTTCACTTACATGTATCGTTGTAGTATGTTTAATTACATTCTTGTATGATTGGTTACATTTATCATTCTTGCAGGTTTCATTTCAATTATTGTTCATTCGTGCTTGGTCATATGTGTTTATGCATATGTGTGGATGCTTATGCATCACTTATGCATGTTCATGTTTGCGTGTGGCCAAGTGTATAGTGATGAAACAATGGTGGTTTTCGTGCATGAGGTCATGGTGTGTGTTGTTGTTGAGGCCATGCATTGATGACTGCACCCTAAATAGAATGGTTGTTTCATGGTCATATGCTTATGTTTTATGTTTCTATATGCTATCATGATTATGTTATACATGTCTCACACTGATTTCTTGAGCTCACATACAAGGTATCTACCTTGATCTATACTAAGGTACGTTGGTTTATTGATTTGGTTTACCTGGGATGATACACCTTGTAAGAAGAAATATCAAATGGCTAGAAAGATGGTTGACTACAAAGGCTCTCCCTATGAATCAGAGGAGTAGTATGGTTTTGGGAATCCTTCTAATTTGGTAGTTACACTGATAATCTTAAGGGAAGAAATAAGGACTCCTATGTCTATAGACAAAATCATATAGACATAGGAGAAACAAGTAGAGGTAAATGTAGTAATACTTGTGAATTTGTTAGACTTGCAGTGACAGGGACCATGTCAAATCAACTATGAGAAGGAGGATAGAATTAATGGGGCATATGGTAGTTGGCTGCATGGTAGTTATAGATCAAATAAACCTGACACAATGAGGGTTGGAAGAATATTGGATACTACAAATAGGAGAGCGAATAGGCATATGTATGATTCTAGTTGTGATTCAGATAAGCATTATGATCGTCATCAATATCATCCTTACAAGAGGAGTGACGGGGGAAATTTTTCAAATGAATTTAAGAAATAAAAACCACCAAAATTTGATGGAGAGATGAATAAACCATAGGATGCAGAGGCATGGTTGCTTGGCATGAGGAAATTCTTTAGGTTGCATGACTATTCAAAGAACATGAAAGAGAGAGAGCTACATTCAATTGAAAGGTAAAGCATACATTTGGTGGGAAGATGTGAAGAATGTCAAATGTATTCATGAGGAAGATTTGACTTGCATTGAGTTTGATCGATTATTCACGAAGATGTATCTGTCAAAAAGATACTTTGATGATAGGGCACAAGCATTTTACGAGCTAAATATGGGATCTATGACAGATGATGAGTACACTAGCAGGTTCTTAGAGTTACTGAGGTATGTACCTTATCTCACAGATGAAAAGGCCAAGATTGTGAGGTTCATTAGTCGGTTACCGGTTCCATTTAAATATAGAATTGAGTTCAATCAGCCTATATCATTGGAGGGGGCTATTTAGAAGCTAAGACATTGCTATGAACAATCGAAGTGTAGAACTGAGACTAAGCCAAAATTGAGAGGTAATGCAAATAAGAAAGGAAAATGGGATAAAAGGAGAGCAAGGCTTTAGGATACAAGTAACAAGGATATTATCGCACCACTTAAGAGGTTCAATGCATCAGATAGGGGATAAGGACAACAATTTGAGGAGAAAAACAAGGAGCTTGTGTGGTGTTGGACTTGTGGAGGAGATCGTCAGAGGAGAGACTATCCATAGTACCATAGTGGTAGGCCTAAGATATATAGTGTGCAGGAGGCACAAACTATTGGAGATGTTGGTAAGAGTATTCCTTGTATCTATGCAACATTTGATAACAAATAGAAAGAACATCAACCATCTATCATTGAAATGGATGATAAGCTTTGTGATGAAGTTATTTCTATTTTGATTGAACCTAGGTATAATTATAACTATGTTAGTCCTAAATTTGTACATAAGTGAGGTTTCAGTAAGGAATTTCATATAGAGGCTTGGTTAGGGCAGCTTGATACATGTACGAAGAAATGAGTTCTTCATTTGGCAAGAGCTTATACATTTGACTTGAATGGAATTCCTACTGCAGCACATTTGAATGTATTACCATTGAGTTCACTCAGTATGTTGTTGGGCATGGACTGGTTTTATCTTCATAGAACCAGGGTGGATTGTTATGATAAAGCCATTGATTGTGTTGATGAAAATGGGGAACCAAGAGCCTTATAGGGTAAGAAGCAAAATACACTAATTAGGATGGTTACAACCATGTAGAAAAAGTGTAATCACAGGAAAGGGTGTAAGCTATTCACAATGCACATCTCTAGTGATAAGGGTAAGGAAGTTGAGGATATAGATGTGTTGAGTAGGTATCCAATCTTGCAGTAGTTCAAGGATGTATTTCCCTGAGGACATTATAGAGTTTCCACCACATAGGGAGGTATACATTTCTATTGAGTTAATACTAGGAGCAACTCCAGCATGAAAATCACCTTACAGGATGATCACAACTGAGTTGGTTGAGTAAAATTTGCAGTTGAAGGAAATGTTGGAAAAGTGATACATTAGGCCAAGTGCGTCACCAAGGGGAACACCAGTATTGTTTGTAAATAAAAAAGATGGAATGCTCAGATTATGCATTGAATATGGGAAATTGAAAAAAGTTACCATCAAGAACAGGTACTCATTGTTGAGGATTGATGGCGTGTTTCATCAGATGAAGAGAGAAATAGTGCTCTCCAAGATCTACTTGAGATTTAGATATCATTAGGTACGCATCAAAGAGGAAGACATTTACAACACTGTGTTTCAAACCTGGTGTGGGCATTATGATTTTGTTGTTGTTCCAGTTGGCTTAACTAATGTTCCAACTACATTTATGTGCTTGATGAAGAGTGTATTGCATCCATATTTGGATAAGCTTGTTATTGTGTTCATGTATGATATACTGGTATATTACAAAAATGAGGAAGAGCATGGTGAATATTTAGCAACAGTGTTGAGGTTGTTGAGAGAGCATCATTTGTATGCTAATCTCAACAAGTGTAGCTTCTACCAGATAGGCATACACTACTTAGGGCATGTTGTCTCGATGGAGGGCTTTGCAGTAGATCCAAAGAAAATAAGAGCTATCATGGAGTGGCTAGCTCCTATGAATGTACATGAAGTGAGATATTTCATGGGTTTGGAACCTATCATAGGAGGTTCATTAGGAACTTCTAATAGATTTCTTATCCTATCACATCATTTCGAAAGAAAGTTAAGAAGTTTTAATGGATTGAGGAGAGTGAGGCTAGCTTTGAGCAACTCAAGCAGTTGTTGACACATGCACCAGTGCTACAAATTATAGATCCAGATAGAGAGTTTGTGGTATGCACATATGCTTGTAAGAGAGGGCTTGGTGGAGTCCTTATGTAGGATGGACAAGTGATATGCTATGTGTCCCAGAAATGAAACAAGCATGATCATAACTACCTTACGCATGATTCAAAGTTAGAAGAGATCATACATGAATTGAATATGTGGAGACATTATCTTCTTGGAAAGAGATTTGTACTTATGAGTGATGACATTGGGTTAAGGTATTTATTTGACCAACTGAATATGAATGCCAGGAAAGCTAGATGGTTGGCCATGATCAGTGAGTTTGATTTTGAGTCAGTTACATCAAAGGAAAAGAGAACATGAATGTAGATGGTCCTAGAAAAAATGTGCAAATAAATCACTTGGCAACTATGAGCTCCTATGGGATGAACGTACAAGCTAGGATCTTACAGGTACATTAGCAGTATGTTAGGTACATGGAGATTGTGCATAGGTTGCAGTAGGATGTTGATAGAAGATAAGGTGCATGTACAAGTATAGGTAGTGGTACAAGTACAGGTGGAAGTACAGGTACAGATGCAGGTGCACAAGGTATGGATTATTGTCTTACTATAGATGGCCTGGTTAGGCATCAAGACAAGATATATGTATGAGATAATAGTGAGTTAAAGAAGGTGATCTTTAGGGAGTTTCATGTGAAACCTTATTCAGGTCACCCAGGTTATCAGAAGGCATTGATTGTAATAAAGAAAGTTTATTATTGACTTAATATGAAGAGATATGTATAGTAATTTGTTTGCTAGATGTTTTGATAGTCAGTGAGTGAAATCATAATGTAGGTATCCTGGTGGAATACAACAACTTATCATGTTTCCAAAGTGGAAATGGGAGTTCATTTCCATGAACTTCATCACAGGGTTTAAAAAGATAGTGAGACAACATGATTCCATTATGGTCATTGTGGATAGATTTAAAAAGGTTACACACTTAATTTCAGTTATGTCTACATTCTAAGCTAGTAATGTAGCACATGTATTCATACAGATGTCGTCAGATTGCATGGTTTTCCAAAAAAGGTTGTGTTAGATAGGGATGTGAAGTTCACTTCCAAGTTTTGGAAGGATTTATTTGCATGTTTGAGCATAGAGTTGGCCTTCAACACAACTTATCATCTCCAGACAAATGGATAGACAATGAGGGTGAACAGGATATTGAAGGACATGTTGACGATGTTTGTGATGCGTCAATAATGAAAATGGGAAGAGTATCTCCCCTTGGTAGAGTTCGCATACAACAATGGGTATGAGGAATCATTAAGAATGAGTCCTTTTGAGGAATTCTATTGATAGGGTTGTAATACTCACATTAGTTGGAGTGATCCAGTTAATAGGGTGTTCATTGGACGCGATATGTTGGCATACATGGAACAAGAAATGCAGGTAATTAAGAAGAATCTAAAGGCAACACGGGATAGGAACAGTTGTACTTGCACATCAAACTAAAGAAGAGATCCTTGTGGATTGGATCATGTGCCAAGCTAGCACCACGGTTTTTTGGACCGTTCAATATCATTGAAAGGATTGGACCAATAGCCTATCAACTTGCACTACTTCCGACAATGAAATAGCATGATGTTTTCCATGTGTCATTGCTTAAGAAGTATGTTAAGGATGTTGATCATGTGATTGACTGGTCTGTATTGTGGGTAGAACCAGATGGACAATTCCAGTCATAGCCTCAATGTATGTTCTAGAAAAGGGTGCTCATGCTCTAGAACTAAGCAATCAAGTAAGTTAAGGTGCAATGGGAATGATTTAGGCCCGATGAAGCTACATGGAAGATCACAGATTAGATGCGAGCTATGTGTCCTTCCTTGTTTCCCGATTAAGGAAAAGTAGTTTTGGCTTGGTGTTTTGTGTGATTTTCGTATATGATTTGGTATATGTTTTAATGATGTTGTTTTATGTACATATATTTATGGATGTAAATACTCCCATGTGATATGTTATAAAGCTCCACTATGCATTATGTTGTTATGATGTCATCTTATTATTTTGTTATGTTGGTTCACTTTCATTATATTGATCATTGTCAATAATACATTAAGCTATGTTGTAAAGCTCCATCACCTAATATTGTTCTTATACCAGTTTTTTCATTATAGGTGTTTTTAAACATCGAGGACGGTGTTTCCCTAGGGTGAGGGTTGTGTAAAAGCCCTAGTGAAAATTGCATGTAATAAAAGTTAAAAACAATAACCATGGATTATGGGACACTTATTTCAAGTTGAATGTTGGGAAAACCCTAGTAATGGGGACCAGATTAGATTGTTTATGGCTAAGGAAATTGGCAAAGGCAATGGCTAAGGCTTTGGAAAGGAAAAATGGAATTTTTGGCACATCTATTCATGAAAATAATGAAAATTAGGAGAAAAATGAAGTGAAATCTCACAGGTTGCATGTGAGAATGAAATTGAATGAAAATAATGGAAAATGATGAAATTAAAGGTCTCATTCATAAAAAGTCGTCAGAGGATTAGCTGGTAACCTTTTCTCAGTTCATTGTTGGAGCTCTCTTCTACTCTCTCTTTCTAATACTCTTGTAGACATAGATTTTTCTTTGAGAACTCTTGGTGGGTGTGGCATACTTTGATTTTTGTAGCAACAAGAAAGTGGAAGAAGGCATTGGGATCAGTAGCTAAATCATATTTTCTTGCAGGTACCAAGTTGCATGTATGTTTCCTTGAGTATTTTTGCAATGCATGGAACATGCACATGGTTTCTTATCTATGATATTTCATTGGCGTGAAGGATTGCCTGGATTGACAGTAGATTGCCTAGCCTTTCCATTTCTTAGATACCATTGGTGATTGTGGGTTTACTTTCATTATTTCCTTTTAGTTGGCTTCCTTAGTTTGGTTGAGTTTCTAGTTCCTGGAGCCTTAGTTGAACAAAACCTCTTGAACCTTGTAAAAACTTGGGTTGAGGTACTATTCCGGTAGCCTTGGTTGGACAAACACTCCAGAGCCCTTCGTGGGTTGAGTTACTAGTCTTGGAGCCTTGGTTGGGCAAATGCTCTAGAGCTAAGTGACAACTCTAGGTTGAGTTATTAGTCCTAGAGCCTTGATTGGAATAAACGCTTTGGAGCACTAGATGGCTAGGATAGGTACCTATCACATAATGGTTTTGTGATGTCCACCCATAAGGTGGAATCAATGTTTGATGGGTTTAGGTGGATCGTCTCTAGAATACCCAGATGAGTTTTGATTGTTTTGTTCTATGAGATTCCACCTTGATGCTTGGAATATGGAATGGCGGTGAATGACTGAAGAGAGATTTGGTTGAGCCCTTCTACGGTCGAGTGGAGAATGAAAGTCCCATATCGAGTGTGGATTGTGCATTGTTAATGAAAGGTTATTTATCCTTGATTTTTATGAGAATTTTGATGGATTATATGTGGTCTATATGGATGTACTTTCATGAATATTTATGTCCTTATTATGTTGGTAATGTATGTGTTTTATGACAGCATCCATGTATGAATTTCTTAATTTTTTTACTTGTAATTGAATGATCAATGTATCTATGATGTAATGGATGGAATGAAAGCTGATGTGTTGAATCATCAATGGCTCCTAGTGGTTCTTAGCTAAGTATGATACCCCTATGCTCAAAACTATTAATTACACCTGTAGATTACACATTTGAAATATGTTTGAAAAAATGCTTGTCATGGCCAGTAGGGGTCCAGTCAAGGTCTTGAACAAGTATTTTCTTTACTATTGTCATTTCCATGTTATTTTACTAATCTAAAGAGATGGTTCAATTTTGGGAAGTGATCTAGGCTCTGGGTCTCAAAAAGTGGCTCGAATCCTAGAGGCCCTAGTATAACACCTAGAGTTTTGGTCGTTGGTCTCTACCAGCCAAGCCTATGAGACCGAATTTGGGTTGTTGGTCACACTCATGCCTATGGAATGGGAGAAAATGAGCCTTAAATTATCCAAAAGCTCAGTGGGATCCCAAGGAAAGCTGTATAAAGTATTGGATTATTTCCTAAGGGTCCTGTAGCTTATAATTAATGTTTGTGTGGTGTGTTTCCATCAATTCCGCTTCCTTAACATGATTTAGGAGGTAAAATCATATCATAGTGGCCTCTCGTCACATGTTTACCCCAACTGACCGGTTGCTTGGGTAGATGTGGGAGGAGGGTGTTACACTTAATCAACACCAATCCATAATAAGCATCCAACCACTTACTTCATAGTACATATGAGGTTACAAAAAAGAAACATAAAACTAACTAAATTAAAACTTTAGATTATAATATTATTAATTATAAAAATATTAATATATAAATTAAACATAACAAGCTATTCTATAATTTGTGTGATAACTAATTGTGAAAACAAAAAAATGATCATAAATATTAGAAGATTCATTAAATTATTCTAATTTTAATTTTAAGGATGATAAAATGTGATTAGAAAAAAAAACTTAAAGACCGTGAAAACTCTAAAATGATGACAATAAGTATATTAAAAAAAAGGAGATATTTATATGATAATACATTATTTTTAAGATGTCTCATGAAAACAAGCAAGTCAATTAAACTTCTAAAAAATAGATGCATAATGAAGAGATATATAATTACTAAATATAAGTTCTAGAGTTAGAAAAACATGTTAAAAATATAAATTCTTGCTTTGTAAAAAATCACTTATCTCATTGAATGTATTAAAAGGATTTTTTCCCAGATTAATGAACACTATCAATTTGGAACATTGATGAACACTATTAGTTTGCATCTTGACAAACAGGCTTTACCAAAGGTTATTATTCCTCTTGTTTATAACTATTAGTCTTATTAAAAAAACTGCAAAAATATGATGTAATCTTCACTTGAATGTTAAAAGCATAAATAGTGATAATACTAAAGCTTCACATATGGAAGAAATCAACTTATTTGAGTATATAACATAAAGTGGATGGGCATGAAGGATGGAGTCGAGGTAATTTATCCATACCATATTCTAGAATGTGTTTTAAAGACTTGTGGATGCATATTAAATATAATATTATAAACATATGTTTTGAATATTTTAACAATTTAGTGATGAGATGAATGGGTATGTAGTATTTTAAAATGGATTATATGTCTATATTCTTATTAATTTTATGATAGAAATGGATTAATGGATAAGTTGTGTGAAGTATTTATGGATTTTGGTGGTTATAACATGTAATAAATTGTAATAAAATTTATTCCATGATTTTATTTATCAGAGATATTTTTGAGGGAACAATTCCTGAGAAAATTGTACCTTTTTTCCCACTTATATTTACTAGCTAGAAAAATAACAATTTACTTTTGTTTTATAACAATTTCTTTTCCTTTTCTTATATTTGTTCCTTGATAGGGATGTAGACTTTGAAGCCATTAATTGAGGAACATGGTTTTGACAACTACTTGTCCATTACAGGACATGTCATGTTGCACGGAGATCTGCCTACATGCCTTAGCCAAGCTATGTCTTGGGCGCTTAAATACGTGCACACTCTTACATTTGGGGTGCATTAGAGAAATTTTGAGGTCTAAAATGGACCTAAAAAAGGTACAACCAAAATAAAGTTTATCAAAAGTAATAGGATTCAAGATGATGGTGTCAACCGTGAGGTATCATTCACCTTTTTTGGAAAGAAAAAGTAATTAATATTAAAGAAAGAAAAGAGGAAAAGACTACTTTTTCAACTTATCTCCCTATGGTTTAACTCAAATTTCGAGTTGCAGCACTAGTTGGATGCATAATTTAATTCCTTAGCCAAATATTACCATATTGCATAATTTTGATTTATCGTGCTTCACAAAAACGAGAAATACACAAAAAAACATTATTACATCACGATTTTTCATGTATCTCTCTTTTTTCATGTAGCAGGGTCCATCAAATGTATGTAATGTGGGTACTCCTTAGATGAGGAATTAAATTATGCATCCAATGAGTGCCCCAGCTCCAAATTTTAGTAAAACCATAGAGAGATGAGCCGAAAATGTAGCTTTTTTATTTTTTCCCTCTAAAATTTGATGATGTAATATAATATTATTTTATTATTTCCACTATTATTTTATAGTATTCCTTAGGAGGCCCATTTTAGAACTCAAAAATTATCTAATGGAATATTATTATTGTGCAAAGCAACAAGGGTGAGGCATTCTCCTCCCCACACGCCCCTAAAATTTTGGTACTGCAAATTTGTGTCTCGCCATCATTAAATTCGATCACAATGGAGGGAGAGATTTTTAACTATTGTTTCATCGATGTTGGTAGTTTTCAGTCTGAGGAATTTAGGGTGGTAGGTCTATGATTTGTGGTGATGGTGTGTTTCTTATGGAGGGGCATCATGACACATTTCTCTTAGTCAAGGTTGCAAAGTGAATATTTCCCATTGGGCTTCATTATGTTATGGATGATATGTATATTCTAGGGTGCCCTTTATTGTAGTCAATGTTATTTGTATTATTTTTACATAATTTCAAATGAGGCACAATATTTGAGGGGGTCGTTGTTATCTCTAGTTTGACTGCCCTGGTTCATGACCTTGTAGATATCTCATTCCCGTACCATGACTTGTGCTAATTTTGCAACTCATTGATAAATTCCAATCAGGGGGATAGATCCCTCTTTTTGAGAGGACTAATATTGACTATTGAAGTGCTCAATTCAGAAAAGCGAAGTTTATTTCTGAATTAAACCCAGATGTGCTCAAAAGGACATGTCAGCCCGAAAGAGAAATTGGATACCCATGGATGGCTATAAATACAAGTCAAGTGATCGTCATTTGGAAATATTTGTCTTGATCATTCTACTTTATTTGGTGTGTATAACAAAAGTTTGAGATGGTTTGTATAAGTTTGCTCACACATGTATAAGATTGTAGAGTCCGAAGCTTGCATGTGTGTTTAGGGTTTTGGCTTTTAGCCATAGACATGCTTCAGAAAAATTCTGTTCACAACTATAGCCATGCAGGATCATGTGTGTGGTTGGAGTCTTTAAGATGCATAGACATCACTCTCTATATGTGGTTGGGAGCCAGGGTTTGAATTTGATAGTTTACCACAGATTTTATAAGTTGATAGTAGAGGTTGGAAGTTGACCACAAACAGTAATCATTGATCACATGCTTGTAAAGTATGGTTTTGATTATTAGCATTCTTGGGTTCATGTCATGCATGTTTTTTAATTTATTTTCTTGGATAGGATTATGGCTGAAGATATGGATCATTGTACTCTCTTTTAGTGAAGCATTCAATGAAAATCTAATAAGAAGAAAAATTTGAAAGGGTTTTCCCTGTAGTGGGTTTTACCTTGGTCTTTGACTAAGCTTGGTGTCTCTATGTATGAATTATTTTCTTATATTGTTCCTTTATGTTATGCTACATTGATGATGATGTCGTTTTTTTAGATAGTTGCATATGTTGTTGAATAATTTTGTAAAATTGAATAATTCTATGATGTTGTGGGGTGAGTTTAATATGAAAATCAGGAAATGCAATTATCTAAAGCAACGAAAAATATATCCCTAAGAAAATTTAACATGGGATTATAGTTGGGCTAAAGAAAAGTAATTAAAGATCACCCCTATGAATACTATTTTGAATATTAATTTTTTATGGATATTATGAGGTTAAAGTTTGGAAGAAACCCTAGATTATGAAAAACGTTTGAGATGTGGAATCTAGAAACCCTAGCATGATCAAAATGAAGATGTTTTAATATTTGTGACAAGATAGATATAATTATAGATGTTATAGTTGTATTTAGGCCTGATTTTTTATGAATTGTTTGAAATATAATGAAGGGAATAATGTTATATGGACAATGGAAAATCATGACTCTTGAACGTTGGCTCAAGAGCGATATGATCACCTCTCATTCAAGATAAGTACTTTTTCGATTTATGTTACTTCTTCACGTCTTTCATGTCTTTACTTTTCTTTTTTTTTTTTAGATTTGTTGACCACATGAATGATTATACTTCCTACATGAATATTAGAGAATTTGGATATTTATAATCTCCTTATGAGATGGGATGAGTGGGTTCTTATTTACTATCATGTGAGGTGCAAGAAAAGATAACTAGTGTAGGAAGAGAAGAGCTAGTACTGGAAAAGGAAAGAGGTGTCTGATGAAATTTTATCAAATTACTCCAACTGCCAATGTCAAATAAGAAGGCAGGAAGGTATGTGAGTGTTATAAGGTATGTATATCATATTGTTTCAGGTGTAATATTGGATTGAAATGTAAGGTCTTATGTATGATGAGAAAATCACCTTCACAAATGGCTCATGCAATCATATGAAGGTAAGTTTGATTTATGGAAAACATGATATATTGATGTGGTATACGAGATTTATGATTGTGGACAAAAGTATTTGTTGGGTTGTGTTATATTATTTCCACAACTAGCTCCCCTTGTCAACTGAGGGGTTACGGAGGGGGTGGAGCCCCCCCTTCATTGTGCCGATTGCATAGTGTGATGGTCACAAGGGGTTTGAAGGGGGCATGTAGCCCCCCTATATGGGGTCTAGGGTAGCGGTCAGGGGAGAAAAAATTGGGACCCTATAGTAGGTTGGTGGACCTACCTATGATTTTGTGCATGGCTTTTGCACATGGCTTTGGGCATGATGTTTCTCGGTCCATGGTATTAGATGCTTCGTCATGTGTATATATGTATTGTAACATTGAAAGGAACATAATGAAAAATCAAGTTGGTAGTCCCAGTTTTGGGATCCAGGGGAAATATCGATCTATATGTGTTTTATGTGTTATGCAGGTAATTTATGTACAGGGTTAAAACCTACAGTATCTTTGTTAGATTGATGGCTAACCTAGAACAACAGAGAGACAAGGAACATAATTCTTTTCCTTAAAGTAAATAGATGACTGAGTGAGACCTACCTGGAATCCTTCACACACTTAACTCTTTATTTACCTTGGAAGCTCCAATTCCAACTTTGATTTCAAAAATTATAACCTACACAGTCAAATACTACAGGCTAAGAAGCTATGAGATCTATGTAGTATCATCTGAGTACTTCATTCAATAGATAAACATGATATTGAAATAAGTGAAATAGAAGAATCACATATATGAAAACAATGAATTATTTTCATTAATATAAATGGAAGGAGATTACAACCATAAGTATCAGTTCATTTGTAGAAGATCTCTTCCAAGTTGTTGACTTGTCCTTTCCTCATCACAATATGCACCTCCAATCAGCCTAAATGCATGAGGTGATGACCATTCACTAAAATAGCATAAGGTTATAATCACTCTCCAAAAGCCAAACCCCAACCACATACAAGGCTGGGAATATATAGAGAAGTAGGTTAAGCTGGGAGTTCTTATCCAATTACCAATCTAGGGTAAGAGATCCATCTTTCATGGAGAATAGGATCAAAGTATAAGTAGTTAAAATTCCAATTTATGGAAGGATATGATCCAAATGTTTTATCCAAGGTAATTAGTTGTAACAACTTTTGGAAACTCCTAGAAGGGGAAGCTTCCGAAAGCCAAATCATTCTCCCAGATTTCTAGAACCAACCCAGATGCAAAGGGGAGAAACCCATTGCTGACCAACACAGGATGTAGTGAAGGATTATAGGGAGCGTTAGTCCTCAAACTGGCTCATATGAAGTAGTTTATGGGTAAAAATCCTGGAAATGAAAGGTACATGCTTAGGGCTTTGCCCAAGATGGTGAAAAGGGGGAATATGATTTTGATTGATCCAATTAGGAGGCTCACTAATTAGATGTGAAAAAATGGCCTATAACAGAACTCCCCCTAAAGTGAAAAGTGGAAGATGATGGCTAATGATTGAAGTGATTTACATTGTGACAAGTAGGGATCAAGGACAATCGAAGATTTTCATTAGTTGCAGTATATTTATAACATGAAATCTTTGTTTGTTGAGGGTGGAATATGTATATTCAACTCGTAAGCTAACATAACATGTAAAATGAGCAAAATATGCATCTAGAGACATAACTGGGGCACTCATGACTGGATGACTATTGAATGATCATGACCACCATACATGGAGACCTTGTATAATCCTGAAATAATAGCTTGGATGGCAGAATCTAGATCCAAGGTCTTCTACCTCATTCACATGACCAATCAATGTACAATTCTAAGCATGTGAATCAATGAGCTATATTCAAGCATGGTAGAAACCATCTAATTACCGACTAATGATGTAAGTCATTAACAAATGCAAGAGAAATCACCAATGATGTTAATGGCTCTCAAGGTACTGTGGTACAATCCCTATGGTTTGAATGAACGAGTTGATGGCAAACACCACACATGATCCTTTGGTCGAAGGCCATTTATGTAAACTTGTCGCTGAGAGTAAGGAAACTTTCCATCGATGTATGCAAGAAGCAAGGTATGAAAGGTGTGCTTCTAAGTCAACTTCCTAGATGATGTGCTCATGTCAACAAGAAGTGACTTGTCATAGGAGGGCCTTTATGTATCCCCCATCAACGACCTGAAACAGTTATCATGATTGAGACATAATGATCAAAATGATGTTGACATTGAACTGGATCAAGCAAGGCATACATGAAATTAAGGCTTACGAGTATTGTAGCAGAGATCAAATGAATGAACTCTCTTGAACACACTGGCGACAATGAATGGAGTTGGCAGCATTGACTCAAAAGCAAAGTGGAAGCTCTAAAAATGGTATGATAATAAATACAAGCAAATTACCCAACCCAGCAACCATGGAGATGAAGTGGAAGAGTTTCATGTTCAAAATCAACTCATTTCCATCAGGAAAATGGAATCGCTTTCTTTCACATTTTCCACAACCATACTAGTTAGTACCTCTTTATTTTGTAACAAGCTTTAGAAGGATAGCATATGCTTGATCTATAATTTCATCCCTTGGATGAATCCCTCTGAGCATATTTAATGAACCCTCAGAGGGATTGGTTTGGCCTCATTGTGTTTGATAAGTCCATCACAATAATGTTTTTACAATTCCAGTGAAGGTAAAACTCAACAGCCTTTTCATGTTTACATAGTTTGAGAAAGAGGTGAAAAAGGAAACTCCAAATGTCCCTTTTCTTAGGTAGTCCATTAGGTACGAAAAGGTATAAAATAATAACCAAGGGATCCACTTAGCCATGTTCGTCTAAGGTATTCTATTTTCGTAATTGATATATCTCAGTGTGTAAAATGGTTAAAATTATACTGACTAGACTTATTTTTATTAACTTTTGCAAGTTTGAAAACATAAGGGATCAAAAATATGTTCATGTTATAGGAGTTTGAAAGGGCATGAAAGAGGACACCTCCTGGAGGAACAAGTGGTATAAAGGGTAGAAACTAGTTCCGATCATGATGGAACTCCTCAAAACACAGAAAGGTCAAGAGTCTAGCTAATAAAATCACTCATTGTAGTGGTTCCTCAGGGAAATGTAGAACAATTAACTGAAAGTGTATAATTGGCTAAGTAGATAGTGACGATGGAATTAGAAAACCAAGGCTCATCTAGGAAAAGCAGGCTGATAAAAATGGCAATCACGAGGGATAAAATGGAAATGGTTTAATTTTTACATAAGCTTGAAACATGGGAAACTATGTTTGAAATTGGTTTAATTTTTACACGAGATTGAAATAGAGGAAAATCTATGCTTGAAATAAGTTTCATGCCCCCAAAATAATGACTCAATTCGAGGTACATGCCCCCCAAGCTTCATTTCATGCACCTAATTAGACTACTGGGTGCTAATAGGTGGATGGGATGAAGGTTAATTTACGAGATCAAGTGAAATAATTGACTATGAATTTAGGAGATCTAATCAAAGACTCAAATGGAAAGGGGATTTATTTCATTTTTTAACGAGCTTGACAGAGGAAAAGAACTATGCTTATATGAACCTATTTCATTTTTTAATGAGGTTGATATAGTAAAAGAATTGTCCTCATAAAAGCTTGTTTCATTTTTTAATGAGCTTAACACAAGAAAAGCAACTCTTCTCATGGACTTCTTTCATTTTTTATCGAGATTGACACAAGAAAAGGAACTTTGATCTGACACCTTATTTCATTTTTTAGGGAACTTGACACAAGAAAAACAAATCTGCTCTGACAACCTTAATAATGACATCTAGGGGGCCATGCCCTCCAAGAGGTTCTCATCACATGGGAGAAATTTTTTCTAGAAGGGATATATATCAAGGGATCCAATGGAAAGGTAAAACTCCAATGCCCTCGATAAATGATGCACTATATATCTTACCATATTGTTAGTATTCACAAGCAAGGAGCCTGCTGCCAAGTAATTAATCTGTGGTGGGGGAGATACTACTTGCATATAAAGATCATTAAGGGCTGGTTGATTGGGAGATAAATTAGGACGAATGAACGAAAGTTGTTAAATGGTCATGGTTCTTCTTTCATGTTGAAAATATATCACATGAAAGAGTGAAGACACAAGATCTCCCATGATGTAAAAATAGTCACACCCAAGAAGTAGATTAAAATCCAAAGGGCCTTGAACTACTATCACATCGATATAGACAATCCTTGCTCCCAAAATAATAGGAAACTTAGGAATGATCCCTAATGGCTAAGTGTTTCCTCTGTCAAAAGCCAACATATTCTAGGTAACATATACAAGCTACAGAGAACCTAAATCTTGCCAAGTAGTTAGAACATAATACTCACATATGCACCATCATCTATGATTTTGCTATGTACAACCACATTATAAGGCTATACTATGATATAAAACGGAACGTAAGGAGGAAGACGATATCCTGTCAATCGACTCCAATAAAAAGAAGTGACCATACTACTTAGAGGGTGTGTCGTGGCAACGAGAGAACTTCCCCCTTATGCTATGGGAATGGGAGAGTTGTCCCCTAGGTTATTAGAATATGAAGAAATGAGAAGAACCTAAGTAGTATGAAACTCATTCTCGATGGGAATGGTAAAATCAAGAAAAGGTGGAACCCATTCAACTATTTTCTCAACCAATGTTTGGTCGAGAACGAACTCATGGGATTCATGTCCAGAGAGAGATGGATTGATTTGATATGCATTATGATCAATCACTTCATCAACTAGTGGAGGATTGGTAGAAATATTTTGATAGCTAGCTGGAAGACGAGGCTAGGAAGTTGTATGTTTTCCCAACACTTTTGTGGCTTCATCCATATAATGAAAAAAGTGAATAGGATGATTCCCTTCACATAACTTACATGAAATTTTGACTTTACTCTGTTTCCCATGGACCTTAATATTGGTAGTTGAGGATTTGTCACCAATATCATCTCCAGAAGTTGATGGAAAAGGCTAATGTGAACCTGTGGACCATACTTCTAATACCTTTAAAATACTAGGAAAATCTCTAAGAAGGTGGTCACCCTTACATAACATGCTAGGGAATTTAACTTTATAGGGCTAATTGGAAGGTTTCTCAACATAAGTCACATTGGTAATAATGGCTACCTCGTTTCCCCCCTATTTATTTTTCTTCATATTAATCTTCCTCTTCTTCTTATTATCCACCTAATTACTAACTTCCAGGATTTCATGAGACAAAGAGGAAGAAAAGGAGGAAAATTGAATAGGAAAAGAAGGAAAGCATTCAACATTAGGATAAACTTGAGGATGATATTGTTAAGGTGTGGGAGACTCAGTTGAGAAGTAGTTCAGACATTCATAACCATAGGGGTCAAAAATAACCAAACTGGAAAGAAAATAGTAAATCCAAGGAAGGACAATGTTGCCTATAGGGAGCACCAATATTTTCAAAAGAAGGGAAAGGACCAAGATTTCCATCAAAGGGGTTTCCTTGATTGGTAGACTCAGGAAATTTTTCCATTAGTATCAACCTAAGATATATTAAGGAGTATTTCCATAGGAGGGATGTTGTTTCACGGTCAATTAATTGATTTTAGAAATTAAAGACACAAACATAAATAAAGAGGGGTAACTAGGAAAAAGGGTTTACCAAGTAACCATGAATTGCAATATACACATTAGCAAACCAAGAACCTAATGTACATGTAGGAAAGCTCCTTGAATGTTGTGTTTGGTGTATCACGATATATAAGGCGACTAACATGGTTACCTATGGATGGATAGTAAACCGTAGGGGACTCCAAAAATATACTTGATGGTATGTTGGAGTGCAGTCCATAGTATTGTTGTCTAATACGTAACTATTCGATGAGAGCATTCCCATATACTCTCATGCATGGAGCACCATACAATATACATACAGGTATGTCGATAATGATCCTATACACTTACATATGTGACATGTGATTTTACCCCTGGGATACAACACTGGAAAACAACAAAAAATCCTATGTTTAATGATGCCATAACACGTCTCTAGCTTAGACCTCTATATGTGTCGTTAAGTTTCAAATTCCCATTAGGTTAATTGAGATGAATTTTAAAGTTGATCTTGAATTATATTTCAGTTTCAAGGCTCAAAACTCAATGTCACCGAAACAAACTTATGATGCAACTAATATGAAAAAAATAACACTTGTCAATTTCGATGAAAGCTATCTAGTGTACGGAATATGTGCAAATACTGATGCAACAATCAAATATGCAGCCAATAAGAGCTTCCTAGCTAGAACTTTCAATTTCACTATTCCAATTCAATTCAAAGCATTAAAAGATGCCAAACCATGCAATGTAATCTATGCACGATTCCTCTGAAAGCTATGCAAATGTAATTTATGCACAATTATTTCCTGTTGTGAAAATGAGAATTCTAACTATGAAAATGTGATCTATGCAAGATAATTATTCAAAATAAAGCCTATAAATGGTTGAAGGTTAGAAGTATAAAAGATTTGACTTTCGGAGACCTTGGATACTTTATTCCTCCCAACGCCTCATCTTCATACCAATAATACAAGCTTCTTTTGTTGTTATATGTTAAATCACCATCTTTCCCTCTATTCTAAGCTTCCACTTGAATGGTTTATTCATGTTTTCTTCTCTGTTGAAGGCCAAATAACTATCATCCTATCTCTCTGTTGATAAATTAGACTTTTAAGCTTCATTTACTTTCTATAGCTAGCCATTCATATGTGTTTATCTATGTATCTGCTTCTATAGTCAGGATTCTCAATTTATTCATTGAATCTATAAACTATTGAGAATTAGTGGTTGAAGGCCTTATTAAGCTGATGGTGTTCATGCATGTTTTGAGTGAAAATAAATTTGAAAAAGTCATCTGACTTGATCCAAACCCCAATCCATTCCAACAGTTCAGAGAACGATATTGAAGATTTATATGTTTCCAGGCATCTCCAAGCTACAACCTAGGAGAGCTTCATAGAGTTCTATAATAATTGGCACCGTTTCCCAGGAGAGGAGATTGAAGCTCAACTTCCCTGGGAGATGACACAGATCCAGTTATGATGATAGAAAAACACTGGATAGTATTTGGGTTGAAGGCATCTATCTGGCGACTGTACTAGAGGATGAACCTCTTGGTGACTCCACTTCATAGTTTTGGCTTAGTTTGTGAGGCATCCTCATAGAAAAATGTACTCGAGGATGAACCTCTTGGTGACTCCACTTCATAGTTTTGGGTTAGCTTGTAAGGCATACTCATAGAAAACCTCAAAAACCACAAGATGATCCTATACCTGACCCTAAAAAAATCATCAAAGAAAGAAAGGGATTGCAGAAAGCAACATCAAGTTCAGGTAGCCCTAAACAATATTCTATATCTCTTTAATAAAATCTTATAATAGAACAAATACATGTTGAGAGTATAGCATCTAATACTAGCACTGAAGAAAAACTCTCAGAGATTCATAAAGCTCCTTATTCTTTAGGTTCTCCTTTTGTTCTAAGCTCGAAGGAAGCCTCTCCTCCTGTCCATCATACTCATTTAGTCTTATCAGTCACTCCTCAACCATCTTCCATTCAGACTTCCAGTACCCTTATAGGCACCAAAGCTATGGCAGGTCAACAAGCACCTACCAAAATGGAAAGAATCACAGCTGCTAGGTATGGACCTCTAGTACTACACACCCCTTTGAATGCCATGTCTATTAGAGAATATGAGAAGTATAGGCCTAAGTTCGTTAGGACTAAATGTGATTCAGCTGAGGAACATCTTGAGTCATTCTGTAGCTATGCTGATAACCTAGACATTAGTGAAGATGATGTATGGATGAGAGTCTTTGTCCAAAGTCTAGATGGAGAGGCTAGAAAATGGTTTAAAGAATTGACCCAAAGTTCTATAGCAAATATTGCAGCTTTAGATGATGCATTCCTAAAGCATTGGGGGTTAAGAAGGATCTACTCTACTACCACACCAAGTTTGGGAACTTAAAGAGGGAAAATGGTGAGTTTTTTTCTGATTTTAATAAGAGGCTTAACTGCATGTACAACAAGATACCAGCTGAAGTAAAACCCGCCACTACAACTACTAAACTCACTTATGCTAGTGCCTTTGATTCTAACTTCTATCTACTGTTGAGGGAGAGATGATGTGCTACCTTGGCTGATATGCAGGATGCAACCTTGGAAGTAGAATCAACATCATCGCTGTAGAGAAGCTCAAGGGCAATGTTGATAGAAGGAGAGAGATGCGGTTTCTTCATCATCTTTAAATCCCAAGATAGATAAAATGACCAAGATGATAGATTCATTAGCCTCTGAAATATCCAAGTTAAAGGTTGAGTGACACCCTGGGAAAGGAAGAGTTCCTAATACATTTGCTCCTAGAAATCCAAATCCATGTAGAAGAGATAATGAGCAGTTGCAGATTCTGCAAAGAAGCAAAGATGCCAATGAACACCAAAGGGTGAAGACCCCTTTCTAGAATGTAGTCATGGAAGAAGAGCAGTTTGAAGAAGATGATGAGATCCATTGTCTGGAATACAAAGGAAGTGCCTTCTTCTTTACCTCAATTGCCTATGAAAAGTCATTATTCAATGACTAGATCAGCCAAGAGTTGGATGGTGGAGCTCTTCTGCAAATTGTTGATCAACACAGATATAATCTAAGGTCGAAGATAAATAATGCAAAGGAAACCCCTATTCAAAGAGCTATTGTCCCTGCAAAACAGCAAGCTAAAAAGAATAAATGACCGGCAGTTGATCCCATCATCCTCAAATCTCTAGGCCACGAGGTAAGAGGCCTTGACAAGTTTCCTTCTCCTTTCAGTTTTGAATCAGAAATTTAGAAGCTAAGCATACCTATACCTCTAATTGAACTAGTGAAGAATGAGTCATTCAAGAGATCTATCCTGAAGACCCTTGAGCCTAAAGCCATCCAAACCTCCACTGACTATGTAAATCTGCAAGATGACAAACCAGTTGTCGTTCTCAGCCTAATTATCGAAAATTGTGATGACATCTCCCCATCATTCTATGTCTCTTTGACTATTCATGATAAAATCTTTCACAACTGGCTTCTAGACACAGGATCCAACCAAAATCTAATGCCCAAGGCTATCATGGATGAGTTGGGGCTTGACATTACCAAGTCTTATGATGACCTGTTTTCTTTTGACTCTAGTAAAGTGAAATGTTCGGGATCAATAAAAGACCTAGCCATCACCTTGTCTCAGCGGCCCATGAAGAGCATGATGATGGATATTGTGGTAGCTAATGTACCCTCCAAGTTTGGCATGTAGCTCTCCAAAGGTTGGATCAAGAGATTAGGTCGAACATTGCAAAATGATCTGTCCTATGCTACTGTCCCAGTTTTTGGAGGTGAGAATAGGAGATTATACAGAGAAGCTCATTTGGCTTATATCATCAGTGATGAAAGCAATCCCACTAATCATCCCATCCATGCTATCGACATTTATTTTTGAGCCTATATTCTTCAAATTGAAGAATCCCAATTCAACGCCATGCAGCTTAAGAAATTAGTTTGCTAGATCACAAAGGAAGAAGGCCCACAAATTTGGGATGTGTTCCTTGATGGGGCTTATTCTAAGGAAGCTGCAGGGGCATGTGTTGTCCTTATGTCCCCCACATGAGAATGCATTCATTTATCTTTCAAGTTAACTTTTCAAGTAACAAATAACATAGTAGAGTACGAAGCCTTGATATTGGGCTTAAACGATACTAAAGAAATGGGCATCAAAGGTCTGAAGGTGTTTGGATATGCAAACCTTAGCATTCATCAGGTCAACAAAGCTTTTGAAGCAAGGCATCCAAGGCTAAAAATAGACAGGGATGAGGTACGGAAGCTCAAGGGCTCTTTCAATATTTTTAGCATTTATTAAATCCCGAGAATGAAGAACCAACTTGATGATTCCCTTGTTGTGTCTTCTAGCATATTTATTCCTCCTTTGCCTCCTAAATTGACTTGTGATGTTCAGGTGAAATATAGACCATCTCTGCCTAACAATGTCAAATACTGGAAATTCTTTGAAGATGATTAATAAATTAATAGATTTTTACAAGTCATTGATGAATTTTCTAAAATGCACATTGACTAAGAAAATGAAACCATTAAATAATACAATCAACCCAAGCGAAAGGACGAGACTCGTCAGGATAGCATTGTTCAGCTACCTAGTAACCATATTCTCGAAGGATTAGTGCCCATAGAGAAGTTGTTTGATCATAATGATGTACCTTATAAGCCTTCCAAAAAGAAAATTAGTCTATAGTTCATAAACATAATGTAGGGAGTCCATCCCATCCAAAGTACATAAATCTATCCACTCACTTGACTTCTACCCAAAGTTCCTAGTATTCCACTCTCATGAAACAATTTGCTGATAATTTTGTTTGGGAGTATAGTGAACATAAGACCTGTGACACCAACATCATTCAGCATAAAATTCCACTAGAGAAGAACACCGTCCCTTTTAAGCAGAAATTAAGACCTAACATTCCTCTCTTATTGCCTTTGATTGAAAAGGAAATCAAGAAATTATTGGATGCTAAGATCATAGCTCCCCTAAGGTATTCAAAGTGGATAGCTAACCTTGTGGTAGTATGAAAGAAGAATGGAGAAATCAGGTTGTGTGTTGACTTGAGGAATCTGAACAAATGATCTGAAAAGACAACTACCCCTTGCCTAAGATGGAACACTTGCTGCAAAAGGTTTCAAGTGCTAGATTCATCTCTTTCTTATATGGGTTTTCAGGTTACAATCAGATTGTTGTACATCCAAAAGATCAAGAAAAGACCGCCTTCACTACTCCTTGGGACACTTTTATGTACTCCAAGATTCCTTTTAGACTGATGAATGCTAGGGATACTTTTTAGAGGGCCATGGACATAGACATTGTGGGAGAGAAGGGAAAGTTTGTCCTTAGTTACTTTGATGACATAACAGTCTTTTCCAGCAGTCACAAGGACCATTCGCAGCATTTGAAGAAGGTGTTCCTAAAATCTAGATGGTTTGGAATTTTGATGAACCCAAAGAATTCATAGTTTTCTCTAGAAGAAGGAAAACTTCCGGGACATATTGTTTCCATTGAAGGTGTGAAGATCGATCCAATAAGAGTTCAAGAAATTCAAACATTTTCCATCCCAAGGTCAAAAAGGGACATTCAATCTTTCCTAGGTAATATTAACTTTGTCAGGAGGCTTATTCCAAACTTTGCAGAGCTAGTGAAGCACATCACTTCGATGCTGAAGAAAGGATAAAAAATAAAATGGACAGATGGTGCAAGCAGCTCTTTTGAAGCCATCAAAAAAGCTATCATGGAAGCTCCATTCTAATTAGCCAAGATTATACCAGGGAGTTTTATATATTTTCTTCTTCAGCTTACGATACACTTGTAGTAGTTATATTGCAGAAAAACGATGAAGGTGTAGAGAACCCTGTGGCCTTTTTCAACAAAACTCTGAGCGACACTGAACTAAGGTATGACCATAATTAAAAACAAGGTTATGATCTCATAAAATATTTAAAGGCATTGAGAATTTATATTCTGTATTCTAAAGTGGTTGTGTATGTACCTTCAGCCTCAGTAAAAGACGTCCTAACTCAGCCAGATATTGATGGAAAGAAAGCTAAATGGATTGCAAAATTCATAGAGTTCAACATAGAGGTGAATCCCACCAAGCTTGTCAAAGGCCAGGGCTTGGCTAAGATTATGGCTGAGGAAAATTGCAGTTTATTAGATATGAAATGCGTGGGTTCAAATTCAGGTGGTGAGCAGACAATGGAAGCAGCAAAAATGTAAGAGCAGAATCAATCTTTGGTTGAAAATCTAGCCACCTATGAATGGTATTCCAGTGTATTTCACTTTCTATAGAAGCTAGAAGTCCCTCCAGGGCATATCTCCAGTCAAGGCCGGGCCCTTAAGCTCAGATCAACCAAATTCTACATTGATGAAAACCTGCTCTATTGGAAGTACCCATCATGGATCCTCCTGAGATGTCTAGACAAAGGACAATCTGTGCAAGTCATGCACCAGTTCCATTCTATCATCTGTGGAGGGCATCATTATTAGAAAACCATGGCCCACAAGATCCTGAGAGTTGGGTATTATTGGCTTGCTCTATTCTCTGATGTGTTTTCTTTTTTGAACTCTTGTGACAAATATCAAAAGTTTGTAGGAAGACAACAGCTAAAATCTCTACCCTTGAAGCTAATGCATGCTAATGGTCCCTTCCGACAATGGGGCTTGGTAGCCACTGATTCTTTTACCAAATGGATTGAGGCTATACCCACTAAAAAATCTAATCATCAGGTTATCATAAAGTTCTTGAATGAGAATACTTTCACTAGATTTGGTTGCCAAACCAAACTAGTCTTGGATAATGCAACAGCTTTCAAGGTAGAAGAATTGGTGGACATGTGTGAATGAATGGCCATTCAATTGGTGCATTCTACCTCATATTATCCTCAAGGAAAGTGACTAGTAGAATCATCTAACAAGAGCCTTGTAAGGATAATAAAAAAACTATTGGAGGACAACAAAAAGAACAAGGATTCCAAGTTGAAGTTTTCACTAAGGGTTAACAGAGTTACCAACAAGAAGTCCATAGGAAATTCTCCATTTAAGTTGTTTTATGGCACTAATGTTGTTTTTCCTATCCTGTTGATTCTCCCTGTGGCCAGATTCTTGCAAGAAGAACAGGATGAAGAGAACGACATGGTGAGGAGAATGAGTAACTTGGTTGAATTAGAGCAGATCAGAGAACAACTGGTAGAGAAGTCAAGAATTCATCAAAAGAAAATCAAAGAAACCTTTGATAGGAAGGCAAAAATGGAGAGTTTTCAGGTTGGTGAATAGGGTTGGTGAATAGGTTATCAAATTGGATGCATTGAAGGAAAAGAAGGGAAACCATGGTAAATTTGATGTTTTATGGATGGTACCATTTTTCATTGCGCAAGTTCAGATGAACAATACTTTCATTCTACATAATTTGGACATTGAAGGTGTTTTTGATGGCCTAATCAATGGGCGGTTTTTGAAACTTTACTTCATATGAGGCTTTCAGGCCTTAATATTGTAATAGGTTTTCTCAGTGTTTGTTTTCTATAGAAATAAACTATATGCCTAGTGAAACACTAGGAGATAAGTTTGTTTGGGTTGTTACTGGAAGGCAGTAGTTACAGTTCTTGAAACCTCACATGGAGACCTTCATCCGTAGAAGTAGCCAGTGTTAGCCCTGAGGTTCTAAACCAAACAGATCCAAAACATTCTCTAAGTCTTTAAAATCATCTTAAATCATTCAAAATATTAAAACTATCACATAAGGGGAACCTTCAAACTGGCGGGAAAACACTATCAGGAGGCAAAAAACACAAATAAGGCTTAGCGGAGGCTTACAAAAACTTGGCACAGCCTCGGGTTATCGTGATATGTGATTCCGATCAATCACATCGTGATATTTCAATCGAAGAAACACAATGGAGCAGGGCTTATACCTATATGTATGTGTGAGGAAATTAGCCAGACCCAATAACATTATAAACCATATTCAATATCATTTGAGTTCCAGGAAACAACAATTTCCTTTGTATTTTCCATATTTTGTTTATCAAATGAAATACAAAAGACAAAGTGCCAATGTGATAAACCGACCCGAAAGGGTCCCGTAAAGCTATTATATGTCATTTCAAATCTGCCCAAGGCCATTTTTACAGGAGTTTTAGTGTTTTAATGTATCTATAAAATACATAGGTAGAGGCCATTTGTGACATGCGATAGCGACTCACAGGCAGACCCAACAGGCGAATTGACTGGTTTTGAGGACATTTCAAGTTTGGTGAACAATGTTTCTGGAGTATTTTCACAGTTTGAATGCATTTCTTTGTGTTAACAAAAAGTGATCGTTTCAGGGATTTGAAAGGCTCGATGCACTCATCCATTGCAAAATAGGTGGCCACCTCCCCTTAAAGCATTATGAAATGATTATTTAATGCTATAATACAGATTCAAGCATACAAAGGCTACGAGACACAAAGCCGAAAAAGGGAAAAATCCACAGCACAATGTAGCCAAACCAACAGTAGTGATCATGGAGCATCGGTGGCATGAGCGAGCTACCTGACAGTGTAGCAAAATTACCAGAATTTGGTTACTGTGTTGTTAGAAAAAGAGACCTCTAACTCATGTATGTCTAATCATGGCATCAATCAATTAGAAGCTATAGGGGATAGATTAAGACACCTCGAGCCTCAAAGAGCATTGTAAAAATCCTATAAATGACTAAAATTTATAATTATCAAAGGTTCAACTTTCGGAGACCATGGATACTTTATTTCTCCTAGCGTCTCATCTTCATTCTAGTAATACAAGCTTCATTTGTTGTTATATGTACAATCGCCATCTTTCCCTATGTTCTAAGCTTGCACTTGAATGGGTTATTCATGTTTTCTTCTATGTTGAAGGCCTGATAACTGTCATCTTATCTTTGCATTGACAAATTAGATTTGTAAGCTTCATTTACTTTCTATAGCTAGCCATTCATATGTGTTTATGTATGTATATGCTGGTACACTCAGGATTCTCCATCTATTCATTGAATCTATAAACTATTGAGCATTAGTGGTTGAAAGACCTATCAAGCTGAGGGTGCTCATGCATGTTTTCAGTGAAAATAGAGTTGAAACAGTCATCTGACTTGATCCAAACCCCAATCCATTCCAGTAGTTCAGAGAACGATATTGAAGATTTATATGTTTCCAGGGATCTCCGAGCTACAACCTAGGAGAGCTTCCTGGAGTGCTAACAGTTCATGTTAGCACTCCAAGAAGCTCTCCTTGGTTGTAGCTTGAAAATCCCTGGAAACATATAAATCTTCAATATCGTTCTCTGAACTACTGGAATGGATTGGGGTTTCGATCAAGTCAGATGACTGTTTCAACTCTATTTTCACTCAAAACATGCATGAACACCCTCAGCTTGACAAGGCTTTCAACCACTAACGCTCAATAGTTTAAAGATTCAATGAATAGAGGGAGAATCCTGATTGTACCAGCAGATACATACATAAACACATATGAGTGGATAGCGACAAAAAGTAAATGAAGCTTACAAATATAATTTATCATTGAAGAGATAAGATGACAATTATCTGGCATTCGACAGAGAAGAAAACATGAATAACCCATTCAGGTGCAAGCTTAGAATAGAGGGAAAGATGGAAATTGAACATATAACATCAAAAGAAGCTTGTATTAATAGAATGAAGATGAGACGCTGGGAGGAATAGAGTATCCATAGTCTTCGAAAGTTGAACCCTTAATACCTCGAACTTTCATCCATTTATAGCCTTTTTACAAAGCTCTCGAATCCTACTCAAGATGTCTTAATCTACCCCCTCTATCTTCTAACAAACACAGTAACCAAATTCTGGTAATTTTTCCATGCTATTAGGTAGCTTTCTCGTGCTAGCGATGCTCCATGAACACTTACGTTGATTCGGCTACATCGTGCTATGGCTATTTCACTTTTTCGGCTTTTTGTCTCCCAGCCTCTATCCACTTGAATCCCTCTTATAACATTAAATAGTCATTGCATAATTCCTTAAGGGGTGGCCACCACCTATTCTGTAGTGAATAAGTGCATTGGGCCTTTGAAATCCCTAAAACTGTCACTTTCTATTAACACAGAGAAATGCATTCAAACTGTGAAAATCTGCCAAAAACATTATTCACCTGGATTTCAAATGTCCTCAAATCCGGTCTATTCTCCTATCAATTCTGCCTGTGATTTGTTATCACATGTCACAAATGGTTTGTCTGCTTGTATTTTAGAAATACATTAAAACACTAAAAATCCTGTAACAATGGCCTTGGGTAGATTTGAAATGACATACAATAGCCTTACGGAAACCTTCAGATCTGGTTCATCGCACCGACGCTTTATCATTTATATTTTTCTTGATAAATAAAATACACCAATAAAAAAGAAATTGATGTTTCCTGGAACTCAAATTATATCGAATATGGTTTATAATGTTATTGGGTCTGGCTAATCGCATCACGCATACATATAGCTATAAGCCTCGCTCCATTGTGTTTCTTCGATTGCGATATCGCAATGCGATTGATCACAATCGCATATCGTGATAAACCCAGGCAGTTTCGTGAGTGTTCTATTGTTGTTTGCCGATTGCAGTTCACCGATCAAATTTGGACCGTTGATCGGCCAGATCTAACGGTTGTTGTGCCAAGTTGATGTAAGCCTTTGTTAAGCCTTAATTGTGTTTTTCGCCTCACAATAGTGTTTTTCCGCCTGTTTGAAGGTTCCACTTATCCGATGGTTTTGATATTTTGAATGATTTTAACAAGATTTCGAAGACTTAAAGAGTGTTTTGGATCTTTTTGGTTCAGCACCTCAGGGTTAACACTGGCTCCTTCTGGGGAGGAAAGACTTCCTCTGAGGTTTCAAGAACTGCAGACTACTGCCTTTCCAGTAACAACCCAAACAAACTTATCCCCTTGTGTTCCATTGGGCATGGAGTTTATTTGTATAGAAAACAAAAACTAAAAAAACCTATTACAGTATTAAGGCCTAAAGCCTCATATGAAGTAAATTTCAAAAAATTCCCATTGACTGGGCCATCAAAAACACTTCCCCCTCCAAATTCTGCGGAATAAATGTATTGTTCATCTAAACTTGGGCAATGAAAAATGGTCCCATCCATAAAGCATCAGATTTACCATGGTTTCCATTCTTTTCCTTTAATGCATCCCATTTGAGAACCCAGTCACCAACTTGAAAACTATCCATTTTTTCCTTCCCATCAAAGGTTTCTTTGATTTTCTTCTGAAGAATTCTTGACATCTCAACTAGTTGTTCTTTGATTAGTTGTAATTCAACTAAGTTTCTCATTCTCCTCGCCATGTTGTTCTCTTCATCTTATTCTTCTTGCAAGAATTTAGCTACAGGGAGAATCAACTAGATAGGGAAAACCACATCAATGCCATAAACTATCTTAAATGGAGAATTTCCTATGTACTTCTTGTTGGTAACTCTGTCAGCCCACAGTGCAAACTTCAACTTGGAATCCTAGTTCTTTTTATTATCCTCAAACAGTATTTTTATTATCCTGACAAGGCTCTTATTAGATGATTCTACCAGGCCATTGCCTTGAGAATAATATGAGGTAGAATGCACCAATTGAATGCCCATGGATTCACAAATTTCCACCAATTCTTCTGCCTAAAAAGATTTTGCATTATCTGAGACTAGCTTGGTTGGAAAACCAAATCTAGTGAAAATATTATCATTCAAGAACTTTATGATAACCTCATGATTAGCATTTTTAGTGGGTATAGCCTTAATCCATTTGGTAAAATAATCAGTGGCTACTAAGATCCATTTGTGATGGCCATTGGAATGTGGATTGATCTCACCTATGAAGTCCAAGCCCCACTATTGGAAGGGACCATTGGTGTGTACTGGCTTCAACGGCGGAGATTTTAGTTTTTGTCTTCCAGTAAACCTCTTACATTTGTCACAAGACTTCACAAAAGAAAACACATCAAAAAACAGAGTAGGAAAATAATTCCCAACTCTCAGGATCTTGTGGTTCATGGTTTTCCAATAATGATGCCCTTCGCAGATGCTAGAATGGAACTGTTGCATGACATCCATAGATTTTTGTTTCTCTAGACATATCAAGAGGATCCCTTATGGGTTTTTCCAATAGAGCAAGTTTTCATTAATGTAGAATTTGGGTGATCTGAGCTTAATGGCCTATGCTTTACTTGAGCTATGCCCTAGAGGGACTTCTAGCTTCTGCAAAAAATGAACTACACTGGAATACTATTCATAGGTGGCTATATTTTTAGCCAAAGACTGATTTTTCTCTTGCTCTTCTGCTGCTTCCTCTGTCTGCTCACTACCTGAATTTGAACCCACGCAATTTATGTCTAACAAAAAACAATTTTCCTCAGTCATAAGCTTAGCCAAGCCTTGGCCTTTGACAAGCTTGGTAGGCTTCACCTCTCTATTTAACTCTATGAATTTTTCAATCCATTTATCTCTCTTTCCATCAATATCTAGCTGAGTTAGGATGTCTTTTATTGAGGCTGAAGGCACATAAGCATCCACTTTGGAATGAAAAATATAAATTTTGAATTCCTTTAAAGATTTTTTGAGAGCATAAGCTTGTTTTTCAATAGGGTCATACCTTAGTTTGGTGCCCCTTAGAGTTTTGTTAAACAATGCCACCGGGTGCTCTACACCTTCATCATTTTTCTACAATAGAACTGCTGCAAGTGTATCATAAGAGGCAAAAGAGAAGATATAAAACTCCCTGGTATAATCTAGGTTGATTACAGTGGAAGCTTCGATGATAGCATATTTGATGGCTTCGAAAGAACTTCTTGCACCATCTGTCCATTTTATTTATGATACTTTCTTCAGCATGGAAGTGATGTGCTTCACTAGCTCTGAAAAGTTTGCAATAAACCTCCTAACGAAGTTAATCTTACCTAGGAAAGATTGAATGCCACTTTTTGACCTTGGGATAGACAATGTCTGAATTGCTTGAACTCTTACTGGATCGATCTTCACACCTTCAGCAAAAAAAATATGTCCCATAAGTTTTCCTTCTTCTAGAGAAAACCGTGACTTCTTTGGGTTCACAGAAATTCCAAATTGTCTGCATTTTAGGAACATCTTCTTCAAATTCTACAAATGATCCTTGTGACTACTAGAAAAGACTGTTATGTCATCAAGGTAAATAAGGACAAACTTGTCCTTCTCTCCCACAAAGACTATGTCCATGGCCCTCTGAAAAGTAGCCCCAACATTCATCAGTTCAAAAGGCATCTTGGAGTACATGAAAGTGCCCCAAGGAGTAGAGAAGGAGGTCTTTTCCTGATATTCTGGATATATAAAATCTGATTGTAACCTGAAAATCCATCTAAGAAAGACATCAATCTAGCCCCTAGAACTTTTTTCAGCAAGTGTTACATCTTAGGCAGGGGGTACTTATCTTTTTTAGAGAATTTTTTCAGATTCCTGAAGTCAACACAAAGCCTAATTTCTTCATTCTTCTTTCTTACTAGCACAAGGTTAGCTATCCACTTTGAGTACCTTAGGGGAACTATGATCTTTGCATACAATAACTTCTTGATTTACTTTTCAATGAAAGGAAATAAGAGAGGGTTGACAGGTCTTAATTTTTTCTTGAAAGGGATGGTGTTATTCTCTAGTGGGATCTTAGGCTTAGTGATGTTGGTGTCATAGGTCTTAAGGTCACTATATTCCCAAGTAAAAATATCAGCAAATTGTTTCATCAGTGTGCAATACTCAAAAATTTGTGCAAAAGACAAGTTAGTGGACAGATTTATGTACTTTGGCTGGCCTGGACTTCCCACATTATGTCTATGAACTACAAACTCGTTTTCTTTTTTGTCAGGCTTAGAGGTACATCATTATGATCAAATAGCTTCTCTATGGGAACCAATCCTTAGGGTATATAGTGACTAGGCAACTGAACAATGCTTTGTCGACCAATCTTGTCCTTTAGCTTAGACTGGTTGCATTCTTCAATGACTCTGTTTTCTTGGTCAATGTGCATTTTAGAAAATTCATCAATGAGTTGTAAAAGCCTATTAATTTCATCATCATCTTCAAAAACTTTCCAGTATTTTATAGGAAGAGATGGTCTATATTTCACATGAACTTCATAAGTCAATTTAGGAGGCAAAGGAGGAATAAACGTGCTAGCACACATAGCAAGGGAATCAGCAAGCTAGTTCTTGATTCTCGGGATGTAAGAAATACGTAAACTATTCAAAGAACCCTTGATCTTCCATACCTCATCTCTATATGCTTTCAGCCTTAGATGCTTTGCTTGGAAAGTTTGTTCACTTGTTGAATGATAAGGTCTGCGTCTCCAAACACCTACAGAAATTTGATGCCCATTTCTTTAGCAGTTCTTAAGCCCAATATCAAGGCTTCATACTCTGGTATGTTATGTATGACCTGAAAAGTTAACTTGAAAGATAAATGAATGCATTATTGTGTGGGGAACACAAGGACTACACTTTCCCCTGTAGCTTCCTTAGATCAAGCTCCATCAAAGAACATGTCCAAAATTTTTGGGCCTTCTTCCTCTGTCATCTGGTAAACTAGTTTCTTAAGTTGCATGGAGGTCGACTAGGATTCTTCAATCTAAAGAATATAGACTCCAAAATTAATTTTGATAGAATAGATGGGATGATTAGTGGGATTCCTTTCATCACTGATGATATAAGCCAATTGAACTTCTCTGTATAATATCCTATTCTCACCTCGAAAAACTGGGACAGTAGCATATGACAGATCATTTTGCAATGTTCCACCTAATCTCTTGATCCTACCTCTAGAGAGTAACATGCCAAACTTAGGTGGTACATCTGCTACCACAATATCCATCATCATGCTCTTCATGGGTAGCTGAGACAAGGTGATGGCTAGGTCTTTGATTAATCCAAAACAATTCACTTTTCTAGATTCAAAAGAAAAAAGGTCATGATAAGACATGGTAATGTCAAGACCCAACTCATCCATGACAACCTTGGGCATTAGATTATGGCTGGTCCCTGTGTTTAGAAGGTAGCTGTGAAGGATTCTTTCATGAGTAGTCAAAGAGACACGGAATGATGTGGAGTTGTCATCACAATTTTCGATCATTGGGTTGAGAACAACAGTTGGTTTGTCGTCTTGCAGATTTACCTAGTTAGTGGAGGCTTGGATGGTTTTAGGCTCAAGGGCCTTGAGGATAGATCTCTTGAAGGACTCATTATTCACTAGTTCAATTAGAGGTATAGGTATGCTTAGCTTTTGAATTTCTGATTCAAAACTGAAAGGAGAAGGAGACTTGTCAATGCCTCTTATTTCGTGAGCTCAATCTTTGAGGATGATGGAATAAACTACTGGTCGTTTCTTCTTTTCAACTTGTTGTATTGCAGGGACAACATCTCTCTGAATAGCAGTTTCCTTTGCATTATTCATCTTCGACCTTAGATCATATTTGTGTTGATCATCAGTTTTCATAATAGCTCCACCATCCCACTCTTGGTTGACTTGCTCATTGAAAAATGACTTTTCATAGGAAGCTGAGGTCAAAGAGGAGGCACTACCTTTGTCTTCTAGACAATGGATCTCATCATCTTCTTCAAACTACTCTTCTTCCATGACTAAATTCTGGAAATAGGTCTTCACCCTTTGGTATTCATTGGTATCTTTGCTTCCCTGCATAATCTGTAATTGCTCATTAGCTTTTGTATATGGATGTGGGTTTCTCGGACCAAAGGTATTAGGAACTCTTCCTTTCCAAGGGTGCTTCTCAACCTTTAATTTGGAGATTTAAGAGGCTAATGACTCTATCATCTTGGTCATTTTATCTATCTTTGGATCTGAATATGATGAAGATTCACCCCTCTGTCCCCTTCTATCAACATTCCCCTTGAGCTTCTCTACAACCATTATGTTTGATCCTACTTCCAAGGCTACATCTAGCATATCAGCTAAGGTAGCACATCATCTCTCCCTCAATAGTAGACAGAAGTCAGAATCAAAGGCACTGGCATAGGTGATTTTAGCAGAGGTAGTGGTGGGTTTTACCTTAGCTGGTATCTTGTTGTACATACAGTTAAACCTCTTATTAAAATCGAACAAAAACTTACCATTTTCCCTCTTTATGTTCCCAAACTCGGTGTGGTAGTAGAGTAGATCCTTCTTATCCCCCCAATGCTTTAGGAATGCATCATCTAAAGCCTAAAAATCTACTATAGACCTTGGGTCAATTCTCTGAACCATTTTCTAGCCTCTCCATCTAGAATTTGGACAAAGACTCTCATCCATACATCATCTTCGCTAATGTCTAGGTTATCAGCATAGTTATTGAATGATTCAAGATGTTCCTCAGCTGTAACACCTTCAGTCGCAGTGAACATAGGCCTATACTTATGATATTCTCTAGTAGGCATGGCATTCAAAGGAGTGGACAGTATTAGAGGTCCATACCTAGCAGGTATGATTCTTTTGATTTTGGTAGGTGCTTGTGGTCCTGCCATAGTTGTGCTGCCTACAAGGATATTGGAAGTCTAAATGATAGAGGGTTGAGGAGTGATTGATATGACTAAAGGTGTATGACGGATAGGAGGAGAGGCTTCCTTTGGGCTTACAATGAAAGGAGAACCTAAAGAATAAGGAGCTCTAGGAATCTTTGAGATCTTTTCTTCATTGCTAGTATTAGATGTTATACTCTCGACATGTATTTGTTCTATTACAGGATTTTCTTGAAGAAATATAGAATATTGCTTAGATCTACCTGAACATGATGCTTCTTTCTTCAATGCCTTTGTTTCTTTGATGATTTTTTCAAGGTCAGGTGTTGGGTCAGCTTGTGCCATCTAAGGATTTCTCAGAGTATGCCTCACAAACTGAGCCAGAACTATGAAGTGGAGTCTCCAAGAGGTTCATCCTCTAGTAGAGTCGCCAAATAGATGATTACAACCGAAAAAGTGTCCAAAATATGTCTATCATCAAAGTTGGATCTATGTCATCTCCCAAGGAAGCTAAGCGTCAGTATCCTCTCCCTAGCAGTGATGCCAATTCTATTAGCACTCCAGGAATCTCTCCCGGGTTGTAGCTGAGAGATGCTAGGAAACACATAAATCTTCAATATCATTCTTTGAACTATTGGAATGGATTGGGGTTTGGATCAAGTCAGATGATTGTTTCAACTCTACTTTCACTCAAAACATTCATGAACACCATTAGCTTGATAAGGCTTTCAACCACTAATGCTCAATAAACAGATATGAATGGCTATATACAAAAAGCAAATGAAGCTTACAAATCTAATTTATCAATGCAAATATAAGATGATAGTTATCTGGCATTCGACAGAGAAGAAAACATGAATAACACATTCAAGTGAAAGATTACAATAGAGGGAAAGATGTTGATTGAACATATAACAGAAAAAGAAGCTTGTATTACTGGAATGAAGATGAGACGCTAGGAGGAATGGAGTAAGGTCTTCGAAAGTTGAACCCTTAATACTTCAAACTTTCAGCCATTTATAGGCTTTTTACAATGCTCTCGAACCCTCTGAGGCTCGAGATGCCTTAATATATCCCCTCTGTCTTCTAACAAACATAGCAACCAAATTTTCGTAATTTTGCCGCACTTTCAAGTAGCTTGCTCGTGCCAACGATGCTCCATGATCACTTATGTTGGTTTGGTTGCATCATACTATGGCTTTTTCCCTTTTTCGACTTTCTATCTCCCAAACTTTGTCTGCTTGAATCCCTCTTCTAGTGTTAAATAATCATTGGATAACACCTTAAGGGGAAGTGGCCACCTATTCTGGAATGGATGGGTGCATCGGGCCTTTGAAATCCCTGAAACGACCACGTTCTATTAACACAAATAAATGCATTCAAACTATGAAAATCCGCCAAAAACAGTAGCCACTCGGACTTCAAATGTCCTCAAATCCAGTCTATTCCCCTATTGGATCCGCCTATGAGTACCTATTGCATGTCACGAATGGCGCATCCCTTTGTATTTTAGAAATACATTAAAACACTAAAAATCCCATAAAAATGGCTTTAGGCAGATTTGAAATGACATAAAATAGCCTTACAGAACCATTTTGGGTCCGGTTTATTACATCGATGCTTTATCATTTGTATTTTGTTTCATAAATGAAATACACAAATACAAAGGAAATTGTTTCCTGAAACTCAAATTATATCAAATATGGTTTAAAATGTTATCGGGTCCGACTAATCGCATCGCACATACATATAGTTATAAGCCCTGCTCCATTGTGTTTCTCTGATTGCGATATCGCAATGCAATTGATCGCAATCGCATATCACGATAACCTCGGGCTGTTTGGGGAGCTATCTATTATTGTTTGTTGATTGCGATTCATCGATTAGATCTAGACCATTGGTCGGCTCGATCTGACAGCTGATGTGCCAAGTTGGTGTAAGCCTCCACTAAGCCTTATTTGTGCTTTTCACTTCCTGATAATGTTTTTCCACCTTTTTTAAGGTTCCCCTTATGCAACGGTTTTGATCTTTTTAATGATTTAAGGAAGATTTCGTAGACTTAGAGAGTGTTTTGGATCTGTTTGGTTCAACACCTCAGGGCTAACAGGACCCAAGGACAAGTTGTCCAAAGTGTTGGTTTGGTTCTTGAGGGTCTTAAAGCTGATGTTGAATGCCTATATGGTGTGTTTCAGTTGCTTCCACTTCCTTAACATGACTTAGGAGGATGAATCTTATCATAGTGGCCTCTTGTCGCATGTTTACCCCATCTGGTCGGTTGCTTGGATATATGTGGGAGGAGAGTATTACAAACATACTCTTTTAGAAATGGTTGCAAGGTTATTGGTTCATCTGTTTTTGCATGCAAACTTGCATTGAGGGTTCAAAGAGATTTTAACGTAATCTTATGCATGGAAGGAAATAAATTCATAAATCCTATACCATTTCTTTGTGGTTTCCTTATGTTGATCATGTCCTTGTCTATGTTTTATATGTTTGTATCATTTTGGACGATGTTGTCAATGTATTACTAGGTCAATGGTTTTGAAATCTCTGAGGTCAGTTATGGCACCTATGTCTACATCCACATAGGGATGTTGTTAATGTATTGTTAGGTCAACGGTTTTGAAATCCCTAAGGGGGTTATGGTTCCTACGTTATATATCTGACCTAAAAGTCTACAATATGTATATGTATTATTTTTATATATTAATAGGAAATAATTCATATTAGTTTGTAAAAGAATAAACATGCAACCTTTTATTCTCTTCCACATCACCTTCCCCACATCACCTTCCCCAACTTTGAGGGTATGCTAAGTTATTATTAAAAAAAAACTACAAAACTCTCTCTCTCTCTCTCTCTCTCTCTCTCTCTTGATATATATTATATATAATATATATATAATATATATATGGGAACAAGGTTTAAATTTAACTGGAAGTCTTGCCCATCAAGTAAATTTTTCATAAAATATTTATTTTTAAAACTGCCCTTCATGTGATGTTTGATATTTATTTTTCCCCATCATTTCAATAGTATATGTTGGATGCAATTTTGTTTTTTTGATGTTTTTTGTTTCTTTTCTATTTTTTTCTTTTTTTTATGTGTCATTGTTTTTTGGAAGTGTTAGCAAACATATATGTCACAACCCTTGAAAGGTACTATTATCACTCAGTATTTTCCTTAGAATTTATCAGAGAAAGGAAGCAACCGAGGTAACCAAAAACCAATTTTTAAGGCTTAGGCTCTAGCCAACCTAAGTCTAGAAAGGGCTCTCTACTTATAATTTAACCTTGTTTTCGTGGGGTTTTAGGCTAATTCTTAATGCTCATAAGTTTTTGATTTTGGTTGGCTGGTGGAATTATGGGAATAGATGGACAAAGAAAGGCCTTCAAACCATTGGGCTATGGAGTCAATCAAAGAGTGGCTTAACTAGATCAGATCAATCACTAAAGGAGGAGTTCACAGGGCAGGATAGCACAACAGAAGGCAAATCTACAGGTTCCAATGGATGAGGTAGTCCTAACTAGGGTGAAAGGGCAATGAAAAATCCTTAAAATGTGATCAAGGTGAAGAACAAAAGGAGATTAGTAGCAAAGGGAAACTAAGAATCCTTTACTATGGACCAAAGGGGGGAACTACCGAGGTAAGGGAGCAATTAAGAATTCCTAGACTAAGATAGTTTAGTAGAAAACAGTGAGAAAGTAAATAGTCAAGGCAAAGAGAATTAAAGCTAATTCTGAAATATCATTCCTTGTTTACCATTTAGATTTCATAGAGACACATGTGAATATTTAAAAAACTGAAGAGAAAATAGTAATAAACATGAAGAGATAATACTTATTTGATTTCTATTGTGCATAAGAATCCTGTTAAATGTCTTTAACTTTATTCCGTAATCTAGCAAACCAGTCGAGTCTTGATTACAATAGCTCCTTAACTTGATAATAAACGTCTATAGAAATGTATTTGAATCCACACTAATTACTTCGAAATGTGAAATATTTATAAAAAAAATATTACAAAATATCTCACAACAGTTTGAGAATTATTCTAGGAAATCAAAATTATCTTCAAGCATGAAGATAGAGATAGATGGAAAACTACTTATTGTTGTCCCTTTTATTGTGATTGTGCTAGCTATTGTAATTTGAATTTAGCTCTTTGTGTTAACTTATATCTGAGTGTTGGAATTACTTTTTGTCTTCAACCTACTCATTCTCTTTACCTAGTACACTTTGACCCTGTTTCACTTGTTTTACCTAGCTGCCATATGGATTTATTTACTAACTTTATAGTAAATCTGTTAATTTTACCCACCATTCCTCTTCAGGTAATTTTACCTTTAGCATCTTTCGGTATATCTCATCATCTTTGGTGTACTTGGAAAAATTTGGCTTGTTGACAAATAGGTGCTTTACTTCATCCTCTAGGAAGAACATATTTTCTAGATTGTCATACAATACCTTTCTTGTGGGTAGAGCTTTAACCCCCGAAGTGCTGGCTTGGTTGTTGGATAGCTTATGCAGCATTTCAACATAGGCACCTTGGGTCATAATCTTTTCATGAATGACCACAGGACTCGGGAGGGCCTTTTCCCTCAAAATTCCAAATTTTGTCATAAATCTATCAATATCAACTTGCATGTAGTGGCACTTGTTCTTAAGACTAAGCATAAGGTTCCTTTTAGTAAGAACCTTCTTGATTTATATGATGGTCCATGTTCTATCTTCTATGCCAAGGTCATCTAGCTGATACCTGATCTTGTTGTTCAAGATTTTTATAAGCTGGTTGGCCTCCTTTGGCTAGTCTCCCAGATCACCTCTTGTCTTTACTATTTCTTTAGTGGCCACTTTTACTAGTTCAGCCTGCTCAAAAATGACTTGAATTGATGGCCAGACATCACTAAAAGAGTCAATGATGTTGGACTAGAGCATCTCTTTTATCAGTGCTAGTGGTTGTTGGAATGTTAAGTCCTTTCCAAGGAATTTTATCCTTTCAACCATCCTTTGGTTCTTTTAGGTTTCTTCTTTCTATTGTATCTATGCCAGCTTGTAGTTAGTTTCCAAGTTCGATACTTTTTCTTTTAGCCTTTGAAGCTCGATATCATAGATAGTCATTTCTTCCATGGCTTTTACTAATTCAGTTGTCTTCTTTGTAGAGGTACCTGCACTTATAGATGGACCTGTAATTGGCATGGTTGTAGCAGGTGGAACTGTTGGTGCTAAGGAAGCATCGAATGTAGAGGAAACTGTTGTAGAGACCGTAGGAATGACAGTGTTTAGAGTGGTGGCCAACTCGCTTTGCTTAGACTAAATTAAGTTGTCTAGCTCTTTCTCTCTTTCCTTTAATTGATCATTTAGCTTAAGGATGAAGTCCATAAATTCCTCCTATTACTTCTAGGTTGCTAGTACTTAAGCTATTTATGGATGATGCAAATTAGGAATTTTAAGTTGTTTCTCCAATGCAACAATGTCATCATTTTTATTTTTGATAAGCCTTTTCACAGCCTTTACATGCTTGGGATCATGACCAAACTCTATGATTAAGTCCTCGAAGGACTTTATCCTAGTATCCTTCAGTGAATTTTGTTATTGATGGGTTGCAACATCCTTGCTGTTCAATGTGGAATAGACCATTTCTCTGGTTTGTTTTTGAAATTCTATTTGGTTGATAGGATTTATATCCTTCGCCAACACCTCAAAATCTATTTCAAGAAATATGTTATAGACTTGGGATGTTGTGTGGTAGGCTTCATAAAAGTCATCTACATCTTCCCTTGTTTTACATCAAAGGCTGACATTAGCATTGTTTGATTGTTGGGAGCCATTTTAAGATATTGTGCATAGCTCTAAGCCTTCAATCTTCTATTTCTATCAATTATTTATTTGTACTTTTATCTAATGTCCTAGTCCTAGCTAGTTGGATCCATGAAGGAGGATACTTCTACACTCTGTTTTCTTTCTAGCATTTGTGTGGTGGAAGGTCCTTGTGTTCCTCTAGAGGGAGTTGCCTACCTACTCTCTGCCCTCACTGAACCTGTTGTCCCAACAGTTTCCTTTGTGAACTCCTATTCTGAAAAACGACTTAACCTTTGTCTCTTGGCATAGGTCTGTGTAATTGGCCTGCTAGATGGAGTGACCTCCTCCCTATCTCTTTTGGGATTCCTCTCCTCATTTAGAGGATTCTGTACAACTGAATGAGTACTCATTATTGGTTCTAGTTGTCTTGTTTAAGTCAGTTCTTCTGATATGTCTAGCTACTCTAACTCTTCTTGCTCTTGAAGTCCTTCTTCTGCTTGTTGCTCGCTGGGTTCCTATGTTTCCCTTTGGGATAGGTATTCTCCTAATACCTGTAGAAAAGAATCTTCATCAAGTCTCCTATCTAGGTCAATCAACACATTATCGACAACAACTTCTATGTTATCTCTGTCTACTAAAGTGTCCTCCACCCATTCTAGTTGATTTTCATATTGTTTTATCTCATCAATTCCTTAGTGGATGTAGGGACACAATCTGTTTTTCTGTCTTCTATTGTAGATGAAGTCAAAGGGGTCATATTTCCATATGAAGCTTTGTTTCAGTCTTAGCCTTTGAAGGATATCATCTGCCTCTTTTCTAGCTTCTCTACTATTGCATACAAAGGGGCCTAGCTGGTCTTTTATCCTAAGTTGAGCTTTCTTCTTAGCCTTTCAGAATGTACCTCATCTGAATTAATTATTTTCCTGTAGTACTCCAGAGAAAACAATCTCATGAAGAGGTATCTTGATAGCTTGTAGGGTGCTAATTCACAGCCATATATCTTGATTTTAGTGTGATTTTGGTATAAATACCAATCTCCCACTTTGTGTTGTTTGGATAACTGTAGGACCCTCCTGATCTCTGCATTGATCCTTTGGGGAGGACTTCCTAAGAGCATGGTTTCCATTGGGTGCACAAAAAGGTCTATGAAATCTGTATAAGTATATGGAGAGTCATATTAGTGAATTAATGGGGTCCAGAAGACTACCGATCTAGGTTTGCCTTTGGATCAAGCTTTTGAAGTGTGAATGGAAATTTATCAACCTCATAGTACATGAAAAGGTGGTATAAAATTGATGAGTACTTGAATACTCTTTCATTGTTCATCCTCATGAATTGATCATGTACCTTATTTGCAATGAATTCGACATAATCAAACATGATGGCAGGGGGTTGTCCAGGAGTGTAAATAGGCATAAAGGCTATATTAATCTCATCAACATATTCGCTAGTAGTATAGCCCAAAATACTAGATATCATTCATATAATGTCTTGGCCCAGCTTTGAGAAAATGTTCCTCATGTATGGGGGAGGATCCTTTGGTATGTGTCTTTCTTCCATAGTAAAGTTCTAGAATAATTGAGCAAGTTTGATGCAAGTTATTCTAGGGAATGTTTCAAGTAGTTCTCGGACAGAAATGAGGGTCAGGTTTTGCCCTGGTTTCAATTGCAACATTCCATTTATGGATTCAACAATGATGGTGAATAACACAGTATGGTCAGGGGTCATTACTACTCTTTGGTTGGGGCTTTAGCTCATACGAAAGAAATGGACAATTTAAGGGAAGATATGGACTCTAGGGAATTGGTACTTTGGTAAATTTGATTCCCATAGACCAATATTGTTTACATGGTTTAGATACTAGTCTCAATACCAGTAGTGTAATTTCAACGAGGATTCCACGACAGTGGTGTCTTTGATTTGGAATCTTTGTCCACCAAAAGGAGATGGTCTAAATCCATGTGGGGAGTGGTAATTGGTCAGACATTGATTGTGACTGGAGCGACCATCCTTGGTTCTTGTAGATTCAAAAATGGGGGAAAAGGGTTTTCTGTTTGAATTAGGCGGAAATTGGTTCAATTCATAGAGGTTTAGGGTTTTTGGGTAATTTTCCATATAATTACTTAATAATTTAAGTAATTGAGTAATATGTTTTAGGAATGCATAGTTTGCAAGAGGTGTATGTGAATAAGGAACAGGCTGGATGTTTCAGCAACTTCTGCAAGTTGGCAGTTGAACGTGGGTGGCAGTTGGACATAGTCTGCAGCTTGAATGGGAGTTTAAGTGTCTTTCCTCTTCTCACGATAAAACCAAAAATGATAAGTTTTTTTGGTTTTATTTGCCAAGTAAATTGAATTTGGTAGGTACATGGGAAAAAGGTACATTTGACATTTAGCAGGGTACAAGACATATTTTTGTCTAGTGGGAGGTGGTACGCAGGTTTTGATTGCACTGTTGTTGGGCTGGGTTGGTTTTGAGGGGAAGCTGCCCGATACCATTCATCGAGCGCCACTTCGCGGTGGAGCCAAAAGTGAAACCACCCATATCAGGCAGGTAAAATTTGACCTTTGGAGGCTGCTGGATATGATCGTCAATTGTCGGATCAAAGGAGGCAGATTTCATGGTGATTGGGGTGGGGTTTTGTCACGATTTTAATGGAGGGGCCCGTGGAAGGTTTAATAGTGGCAGGATTAAGTTAATCAGGGATTATGATGTGATTAGGGCATCGGGGGTGATTTCATTGGTGGGCATGATAATTAATTAACTGCAGATCGATTAGTTAATTCCTTTCGTAAGGATAGGGTTTTTATAAAGTTTATATTTCAAACATTCAAGGAGAATATTAATATAAGAGTTTATGTTATATAATATAGGGGAAGGGTTTATTGCTTATTGGGATTTAACTTATATAAATGTATAAATTAATATGAAAATGAAGCAGCGCTAGAGTGTAATTCATTTATTTATTTGTCATAACACATTATACTTAGGCTAACTGTGTTTTTTTTTTGTTGCATTTTTTGAGGAAAAGGGTTTTTTTCATGGGGGTGATGACTTTTCTAAGGTTTTACCCTTAGAGAAAGGGGTTTATCAGGGGAAGATGAACCTTTCTTAGGAAAATGATGTTTTTTCTTAGGAAAAGGGATTTGTTGGGGCATATGAGTGAATTGAAGGGGGGAAAATGTTTATGACGGAAATTTTAGTACTTTAGGACCTATAAGTCATTAGGATGGGTTCGGTCCCTCCAGAAGTTAGAGAAATGCTCTGAGCCCCTTTCGCTTCAGATATTAGGTACTAAAGACTTTTCTTGGAAACTAGTTAAGTAAAAGGTGTA